>PVKE010002040.1:0-88539 GCA_004027555.1 Craseonycteris thonglongyai
CCTTCTCCACCTCCAACTTGGCAAACCACCTCCACAAACATTAATTTAAATAAAATAATTGCCAGAATTATTCTCAGGTTCCTGATAGTCTTTATAGATCAGTAAAATTATACTGGGTCATGGCAAAGAAAGCGAGATAGAATTCACTTTTCCAATCAATTTTAAATTAAATAAAAAATATATAATTGAGGCTCACAGGTTAATTACTTGGCTGGATAAATATGGTAAGAAATAAAGACATATAAGTCACTTAATAGTTACTAGGAATTACTATCATAATTCTAATGATAATGAAGGTAAGCCATTTAATTCACAGTGATATTACATACTTAGGAACATTACTTGCTCACTCAACAAACAAATGACTGGAACATAAACTTGCCAGGTATGTAAATGAAAAGGATATTAATAAGTAAAAATACTGTCAATCGAAGATGGCAGAGTAGGTAAACATTATGCTTGCCTCCTCTCACAACCACATCAAAATTATAGCTAAACTACACAGCAGCCATCACTGAGAATCACAGGAAGTCTAGCTAAACAGACGTCCTATAACTAAGGATATACAGAAGCCATACAAAGACAGAAAGGAGGGACAGAGGCTCCACACCCAGGTGTGACTTTTTAAAGGTCAGGAGGGATATCTCCACTGCAAATGTCCCTTCTGAGGAGTGAAGGGTCCTAGCCCCACACCAGATTCTCCAGCTCCGGGTCCTGGTGCTGGGAAGAGAAGTCCCCACAACCTGTGGATGTGAAAACCAGTGAAGATTGTGGCTGAGTGAGATGGAGGGTGGCTTGAGTCCAGACATGCCTCTTAAAGGGCTCATGCAAAAATTTATTCACTGATACACACACTCGCTCTGAGCTCCAGAGCTGGAGCAATGGCTCAAAAGTCACCAAAAACATACACGAAGAAACTTAATTGTCTGACTTCAGGGCATGGGCTGAAGGGGTAGCTTTCTCTCCCAGACAGAAATAGCAGCAGAAGTGATCATTCTCTTTTCAAGTGCTCCCCCGATCCAGTGTTTAGACACAGGCAGGTGCCATATTTGAGTCTCCATAGACCTGCCCAATACTCTCAGCCCTGCCCTGGTGATTCCCTGAGACCTCATCCCACCCAATTCACATCTAGTAGATTTTTCATACAAATGCCCTGTCTTGGCTCATGCTGCAGACAATACTAAAATCTCCCAAAGGTTCACAAACCCCAAGCAAGTAGCATCTGGTCTCGGCATACCCTGTACCACTTACTAAGCAGCCCCAAGCCCGGCACTAGCAGCAACAGGCCTCAGTTCACAGCTTAGCCTCTCTCAGGCACTTCTAAGCCCAGCACAAGTGGCAACTATCTACAGATAACTTTGTGTCTTATACCAAGTGGCCCCAGCTAGGGCACAGTCAGTAGCTGAACTTGGTCTGCAACAGAGCTCCTCCAAAGGGCCCACAAAACCAATTCAACTACTGGCCAGGTTCAGACCACACTTTCAGACCCAACCACCTCCACATATGACACACCCAAAGGGCACACTGAGCAGGCACAGAGCCCTGCTAAAGTGAGTCCTACTCTGTAGGGTCAGCCCCTGCACAATAGCAGCTCCACTGGAGTCAGGACCAGTCCGTACAACCAATCAACCTGAGGGTAAATCCCTCACATTGGCATGTAAACAGAAACCAAGGCTCAACTGCAATATAAGGGCACACATAAGACACACAAGGGACACACCAAAAGCACTTGGCTCTGGTGACCAGATAGATGGCACCACTGAGCCCCAAGGTCACCTACTACATATGGCCACTCAACTAAGACTGTAAGACATACCAGCTCCACCTAATACGTAGAAACAAAAATAGGGAGGCAGACAAGTAGGGAGACAAAGAATTATGTCACAAATGAAAGAATAGAACAAAGCTCCAGAACATTACAAAATTAAACTAAACTAAACTAAACTAAACTAAATAGAGACAAACAATACACTAGATGCAGAGTTTAAGAAGTACACATTTGTAGTTACAAATAGTCATGGGGATGCAAAGTATAGTATAAGGAATATAGTCAATAATATTGCAATGGCTATGTATAGTGTCAGATGTGTCTAGATTTATGAGGGTGATCACTTCATAAGTTATATGTATGTCTCTTTGTTGTACACCCAAACTAATATAATATTGTATGTCAACTGTAATTGAAAACTAAAAAATATTTTTAAAAGAATAGTCAATCATCATAAAAGCTCTGAAATGTCTTTTTATATAAGCAGATACTTTCCAAAACATAAAAATGTCAAACTGTTAACTGTGCTCCTTAATTACACAATCTTACAATTCAATATTCTTATATTTCATAGAAGTAAAAATTAAAGGCTCAACTCAATTTCATATAAATTCTTACAGTTTGACCTGAACTCTCCAGATACAATGGAGGATAAACATAAAATAACCCAAATAAAAATCTAACTCCCAAATTTGAATCACTATAATGGAATCTTCATGAAATGTATTTAGCCACATTTAACACTGTATAAAGAAAAATCTTATTGTCAATTTTCAGCTTTTAAACTTTGATTAAAAACTGATTCATTGCTGATAGATCAACATAAAGATATTCATTGCTATATTAAAAAGTTAATTGCTTGCTTCTTAAATACTTTTATTTTTAAATTGATTGCAACAGCATATATTAACATACTTTTCTAATGCGGTGACTGTGCCCTGAAATCTTCAATAGAAGGAGGAGAAAATGCTAAACGTGTAATTGTATCATTTTATTTAAAAGCAAAGTTTAACTTCTGTCTTTTTTAAGCAAGTAAGTGAAACAGACATGCAGTCTCTGGAGTAGTGAGAGTCTCATTTGTAGTTAGTTATACCTTCGAGCTCCACCAGGTTCCTAGATCAGTTACATGGGGGTAATGCTGAATGATCTGTCAAGTGAATAACCAACAAAATGTTTAAGGGGTCAGAGATAAATTAAATGCTAATACAAATTGGGCCCTTAAATGGACTTGTCAATTTGATCCCAGAAATATACCAGTTAAAAGGGAAGCAGCTGACTGTGAGTAGGAGCTGGGAATAAGAAAAGTGGATTGTATTATTTCTAAACCAGAAATTCCACAGTGGAAGTGAGCTATCGAGCATTCATAAATCTGAATCACTTTATTTACCCTGGAATAAAAATATTAGCAACATTTAGGGGGGAAATGGCCAGTCCTGGAAAGACATAATTAAGTGTTATTGTCCTGAGAAGGCAAGTGATATGTGTCCTAATCCTAATTCCTCCAAATGGAAGATGAATTGTTTTGACGAGGCATCAGACACAACACCATTATTTTACAACAACTGTGAAAAAATCCTGCTTAATTGTGCTACAATTAATACAGTATCAAAGGTTATCCCTTATTCAAATCTAGGGACTTTCTGAGTAAATCTGTGTCTACATTATCCAAGCTGCGATACTGAGCTATCTGTTCTGGAACTTTCCTGGTTCTAACACATACTTCAAAAGCCAGAGCTTTTACTCTAAGTGCACACACTGTAGCTGCTTTGTAGTTTTAAAGAGAGGCGATAGAAAGACTTGTTTCCTAATATTGTTCTTGATCATGTCCAAAGTTCTGTTGGCTTTCTGAGTCTTATTCATCAGGAAGTCAAAAGGCGTTAATCTAGTCTGATATTAAAAGACATTATAAAGCGAAACCCATTTAGATGGCGAAGTACTGTCACAAAATTTAAAAGTTACTAGATATATAGTGTTGGGGGGGAGCTGATTCTGGGTGGTGGGCACATAGTGCGATGCATGGGTGATGTGATGTGATGTGGACTTGTACATCGGGACTCTATCTAATTGTTACCAACCAATGTCACCCCATTAAATTTAACAATAAAATATAATAAAAAAAAAACAACAAACAAACAAAAACAACACTGGAAAGATTTTCTTCTTCAACTCATTCTTGGTGGAAGGAATATGAAACAGGATAAGCAAAGAGATGTGCAGCACTATACCATGGGGTAGCAATTATTTCAGCCTCACAGCCCATGGCCCTCCCCCAAAATGTAAAAAAACGGCCTTCACACTTGTTATTCAATGAATGACAACTTTTTTTTTTCCAAAACCTACTGGGGCGGGTGGGGGGGGAAGAGGGCAGGGTGAAGGATCACCATGCATTTTCTCATGCACTAGTGCACACTTCAGCAGGAAATAATATTACATAGTGAGCAAGCTTCAGCAATATAATCAAATTCCAGAAGTCTTATAACTGACACTATATAGGAGCAAAGCCATAAGTAAACGTTTAGATGGAACATGCCAGGAATTCTTTAAGCCTGATTTTTCCCACCTCGTTGTCCTTCCAACCCTCACACCCAATTCCTTTCAGAAAATTTCCCAGCCCAGCTTTGTGCCTTGAAATTTGCCTGCCTCTGTGATCACTGGTCACTACATGCCTCTGTCCACAGCACCTCTGCTCAGGTTGGCCTTCCCTGTACAGACCAGACAGGCCCTCTGATCCCCAATACCGAATATCATTCCCCCTTTTTCCTTCCTTGTGAATAATGGCACCTGATTCCTGATAGAATTGCCATACCCATCCCAATATGAGGCTTTTTTCTCTAGGCCACACCCAAGACAAGTTGTCCACACTCAACTTTTACCACGGTAATGATGACTGATGACCAGATGGGAAATCTTGTTTCCTGAAGCTCCCTGAAGAAGCTAGAGTTGAGAGGATTTGAAAAGTATTAAAATGTATTTCCCTCTTTCCCATTCAGTTCAAACAGACTGAAAGAACGAGAACATTTACTTTGATAACTACTTCAGGTAAAGCCTCAAATCCTCCGGTTTCTCTAAAGTTTTCCCTTTTGTGTGAAAAATCGGACTTGCATCAATAAAAGACCCATAAGGTCTTTCGAGCTCTGCAGACCTTGCAGGCAATCCCCAAATGATTCAGTGTTATTTTCTGGGTTTTGTTCTTCAGCGCAACAGCAATTCAGAATAGATTATAATGAAGCCATTGTCGCGTCCCGGCTTCCGATGGCTTCACAAAAATATGCCTTTAAAAGAAATCAAAATTATTTCAATGCTACAAAATTGTTTCTATCCTTCTGTATAGGCCTGGAAAAAGATCTTCAGGGTTCATAACAAGCAATTTCCCAGCCACAAAGTGAAACCACAGTGAAGCCATCTCAGTCAGAGAAATAACTTTTATTTTATAAAGACCCACAAAACCTGGACATTCCACAATTGCCTTCAGTTATCCCAAACATTAACAATCACTAGTGTTAACAAGTGTGCTCTGATCTGTAGAGTCTATGTTCTAATTAAGCTTGTTCTGTTTGTTCCTCCACAAAGAGAAAAGTACCAGGTTGACATTCATATTGAATTCAATTCAGTAATCATTTATTGAGCAACTCCTATATTCAGGCAATTTACTAATACATATCAAAGATATAGTAATGAAAGTTGTACTCCCAATCCTCAAGAAATTTGAAATCTAGGGGGTAAGATGGACAGGTAGACACTATAGTATTATTTGTTACAATAAAGGCTAGGTAATGTTAAAAATATTGTAATTGTTACAGTATGGGCACCAAGCTTTCAAAATAGAAACCTGCTGTAGAAAGAGACAGTTCTCAAGGACCCTCTGTTAACCCTGCAATTACCGCACTGGGGAGAGATGCAAAGAGTATATAGCAATGGCAGTAATAATCTGGGAACAGAAGAAATAACTCAGTAGGTAAGACACTATTTTACAACTGATACAAAAATACAGCAGATTGTCCTTTAACCAGACCTCCAGTGACTGGCACTCTCAAGCAACCAGCAAAAAATCAAAGAAATAATACCAGATTTATCCAGCATGGGTGCCAGTTATCTGAGAGTCTACAATATTTAGATATTTTATCACTAGCATGGTCATTCTGGTGCATAAAAAATAAGTATTAGCTTTGGGTAAATGGAACTATTTTTAGAGTTGACCACATTTAAGGACCACTGGCCTAGTCCATGGATGATTACTAAGATTTTCTGTGATAGTCCTTAACGTTGCTCACATAATATTATGGTTTTCCTTCTTTCAAGTACATGGTAGGACTGCACTTTCTGCCTCTTCTGCATCACTGAGTGAGTTGCTTTGGCCAGTGAAATACAAGCAGCCGAAGTGATGTGAAAGGGATGGAAAACTTCAAGGGCCAGTAAAAGATCGGATTACTGCTCATCCCCCAATAAACCCACTCCGTGAACCTGCAACATGAACTAGAAATGCACCTTTGTTGCTTTAAGCTCTAGAAATTCAGAGTCATTACTGATGTCTACTTAATGGGTCCTGACTAATGCAACGAAGTTTAATGTTACAGAGCAACTCAAATTTACCCAGAAGAAAAGGGAGGGACAATTATTCTAAGCAGAGAGATAGTGAGAACAAAGATATGGAAGTGAGAGTCCGTCTGGGTCAGTGTAACTGACAGGATGATGACAAGAGTTATGTTCGAGAGGTAGGCAGGAGTCGGTCATACAGTAGTTTGTATGGGATTCCAAGGGACGTGGACTTCATTTTAGGGGCAGAATTGAGGAGACAGTGACCAAAAGGGCCTTAGCATTCCCCTCAGCTTGGCTACACTTCATACAGATTTCTTCTTGATTCTCGACCCCTGGCTTTCCTTTTCTTAGAGCATCTACTTTAGAAAACTCTTACTTGTACATGTTTTTCTTCCCCTTTAATTGCTACCCACTCTTAAACTCTTTCTAAGTAGCTCAGAATGGGCATAGTACTATAAAGCCATAGGATGTACCTTGGCTGGGTAGTGGGGGTGCCACAACCCCCTCAGAATACCTGATAGAAACCAGATATTCCAGCTCCACTGGTATACAAACTCCATGATGGCAGGAACAGTATCTGCATGAGTGCTCTATTCCCAGTGCCTGGGACACCACTTGGCATTATAAAGATACTCAATAAATATTTTAGAATGAAAAAAGACAAACAAACAAACCCTATGCATATAGTTACAACCACACAAACCCACACCAAATACTACTTTGCATATGATGAACATCTCAATCCCACTAAATCTCATCTGTGGTCCCCAGGGCACAGCAAGCTTGGCCAACCCACGGCTCGTGGGCCACATGTAGCCCAAGCGGCTTTGAATGAGGCTCAACACAAATTCGTAAACTTTTGTGAAACATGAGATTTTTTTTTTTTTTTTTGATTTTTTTTTAGCTCATCCGCTATCATTAGTGTATAGTACGTGTGGCCCAAGACAATTCTTCTCCCAACGTGGGCCAGAGAAGCCAAAAGGTTGGGCACTCCTAGTTTAAGACTTACTTTAAAAGGTTCCAACCAGGGATAAAAACAAGAAGAGCACTACTTCACAATTTGTATATTTTTTCCACTGGTGGGTTATGACATTATTCTTGTTTGAGGGAGAGAGAAACGACAGATTCCAAAAGAGTAGAAAGAGACAAAGACATACAACCACGGTGAGAACCAGCGACAGGACCCGACTACACACAGTATTTTCTCCAAAAGGATATGTAGACTTACATACAGCCTTCTGATCTCCCCTTTTCCTATAGAGAGTATAATATAATATAAAGGATGTGTTTCCTGAATTGGTTTCTAAAATCATTTCATAAGAAACTTGAGGGAGGAAAGAATGTAATCAATGTCCAACTTTGATATGTTCATAAAAGTTCTTTAAAGTCCACCTTATCAGAGGCCATGAATCTCATTTTTTGTAGTGCCATACAACGCAGTAACAGCCATACACTTGTGTTCAGTAGAACTGCAGAGATACTAGCATGCTGCTACTTAACAGAGGTTCAGAAAAGAATAGTCTGAACAGTATGCCACCGAATTCAGAGAGCAGGAAGCTCAGCTCTCAGGATCAACTTGAAAACAGGTCACTGGAGTCCAAATGGCATACTGTGGAAGGAACTAAAAATCAAGGTCGTGTGAGGGCTTTCAAAGTAGCAGCAATAACTAAAATTTTAACACACTTAACAGAATGCCTGAATCACATGAAAGTGTAATAATGTAAATATAATTTTATTGGAGGGAAATGCAGCCCTGAGATGCTCAGTGACTAGTACGTGACATTTCTAGTCCTCATATGCATGGCCTTTGACCATGTTTTTTTTCAAGTTCCCATGATACCACTGAAGGATACATGTGGCCAGCCTCCCATCAGAGTAGCTAATGGAAAATGAAGCCAGCTCAGCACCACAAAGCAACTCACTTTGAATGGCAATGTGGTGGTGAGAATCTCCCATGTCAGTGACCAAAAAAAATAGAACAGGTTGGCCTCATATATCTCATATGCAGAAAGCAAAATAAATCCAAGGATTACAAAGTAGAGCTGACCTTAATATTCTTTGTCTATTTTAATCTATTCGAATCAGTTTCCTCCTGGCCAGCAGGGATCTGCTAGCTAGAAAAAATGAATAATGGTGTGGTCAACCTGCTATGCAGACATATTGTGAACCAGCGAGCAGTAATAACTCATTTCAGGATATACAGACTTTATTTCCCTTTGTCATAAACAGGAAATATTCCAAGAAATCTTTACTTCAATGAAATACACAGGATGTTTTGACGTTTGAGAATCACAGGTTTTCTCTACAGGAAAAGAGACAACATGCTCACTAGTGTTTCAGCAGCTATATAATTATAGCATTTATTGTCTAAATATCAGCAACGAGATGTATTGTTATTCAGATGTTTTTACTACTTGATGTGGGCTTTTTAAAAAAATAGAGTTTCTCTCTTCAGAAAAAAATGTTGCTTCTATTCTTAAGAGTTCAGTACTTTTGACCATGCCTGGTTGCAAACCACTTCTCCAAACTGTACTTTACAATATATTAACTACAATATTGGTCATATAATAGTACACTTCATAGCTCATATTCCATTTTCCAAGTTTACGCCTAGAAGCCCAGAAAGATTTCTCTTCTGCCTTGTCTAGTTTTCTATTTACATCTGCCCACCAGATGTTATTACTTGACATGGCACTGTATATCATCGCCATGTAGATGGCATATAGATTTATGTCCTATTCATGAACAGTTGACAAATTCTATTTCATTTCACAATGGATGAATGCAAATCACTTGGCCTTAATGTTTCAAAACAAAGTTATTACTGTTTGGCATTCTTTTTGGCTTGAAAAATGTTTGGCCTTTTGTACACACAGACACACACAGACATGTTTTATATATATATATTTTTTTTTTTTTTCCTGTTTTCAGTTGGTTGTATATTATAAAGCCTGACTACCTTTTTATAGCCTTGGACTTCAATTCTTTTGCCTTAAGATCAGCATATTAGGCAAATAAGCACAGCTTTATTTTTTGTTTACGTTGCTTATCTCTGATGTGTGATTTCTTTTCACAGGCACGAAGTTACTGGGGCCTCTGACTGATGCACTTGTTACCTTGCATATTGATTTATAACTGACCTTCTCATTTGTCTTCACAACTCCATCTCTCATAGAGGGAAGTCATTCCCAAACACATCAGATTATATCATGTCAGAGATAAGATATTTAGTTATTTTCAGCCTCAGGCCTCTCTATACATGAATTACTCTGCTTTGTGGAATCTATTTACTTTTATCCTTAAAATATATATTCAGACCTCACTTTAAATATTGTATTGAGTTAGTAACGCGTTCCTACACAACAGCTTGATTCTACAGTATTAACTGAGGCTTTAACAACTAAGAAACAGTGCGAGGGAGTCAAGGACCGAAGCTGTATGCTACACACTTGCTCTATTCTCCCAGCAGTAGCCACAGTAAGGGTTTAGAAAGACTTGTTGACCAATACAGATAGAGTGGCTTTTGGCTAACATAGAAAATAAACATCTTCACCAGATCCTAAGTTAACTATGGAAGTGCAGGAACCCAGAGGTCATTTATCCCAAATTTGGTTTAAAGATCCATCTATATATTTTTTTCCAATTCTGAACCTCAATTGTAAATGTAATAAACCAAAGGTTAGCACTATCCAAAGCAGGTGTGGAGATCCATTCTGATTTTCAAGATACCGGTATGATAGTCTTGGCTTCAAGCTCAAATACCACAATACACGTACTAGACACAAACATTAAGGAGACTTGTAATTCAGCAAGTCCATTTCCACAGCCATCTCCTCCAAACTAAAGAGATGGTTAAAGAAAGAAGGAAGAGAGATCAGAATGGATGAGCTGAGTTTGAGAGGCTATGTCTGGGGAACTCACGATCTTAGGCCAAGGTATACACGAGGAGGAACTAATGAGCTTCCTGTAATGTGAGAACCTTACAGAAGGGGGGATCTGTACCTTGCTGTCTAGGTTAATTCCAGGGATGCTGTGTGTTTCTTGTGGAAATCACTCAAGCCCTCACAGTACAGCAGAAGTAGAGTAGAAATGGTAGCATGGCTGGTTGGTCTAAGAATGGGAGAACAAGAGACCACCTCCTAAGATTCCTGTGGCATAGGAGAGCATTTGAAAGTCTTGTGGGGCTCCCCAAAAGAACATAAAAGTTTGCCCCTGAACAGAGCCCCCAGGTCCAGAGAAGGTCGCACAGGCTAAGCACCAGATGATACAGTATGAACTCTCCTATCAGAGATCCGGTAAAAGAATACACCACTTCTAACAGTATCATGGAAGAAGACCACACAGGATGAGCTACAACCTACCACACATCAAGATCTAACAGACAATACTTTCTTCGCCCTCAGACAGTGAATTTGCCATTTTCTCCCTCTCCAGTTTGAGTTTAAACTTAAATGATAAATAAAATCTTTCCACTGAGTTTACCTGAAATTGATTAAATGAAGTGATTAAATGAAGTGTGCTTAACTACAGTAACTATACTGTCACACACTGTTAAGAGCATCAATTCTGGCAACAGATCCACTGGGTTCAAATCTTAGCTTTGCCTAGGATTTGTGACACTAAGCAAGTTACATTATCTCTATCAGTTTTTCCATATATAAATTATGAAAAATAATAGTGATTTGCTTATACTATTGTGAGGATTAAATGAGTTGACATATATAATGTGCTTAGAAAAATACCTATGGTAAGTGATAAACACATACACAAATTATTATTATTATTCTGCATCAGACTGAATGGTCACTCAAGATAAAAATTAATTTTAAACAGTGTTCTTTTTCCACACCAGGTTGTGTCTTGTTAAATAGGTAAATGCTAAATAAATATATTAATATAGTTTTAGAGAATAGAATTAAAGATCATTTAGTTCAAAGCTTAATTTTAAAGATAAGAATAATTTTTGGAAAGGTCAAATAATTTTCCATGATCATACGACTATCGAATCTCAGAACTGGAATTCAAACACAGGTCATCATTTATTTGATCAATATGCCAACTACTGTCCACATGATGGAAATACAGCAGTATGCAAGGTACATATAAGCCTTAGCTAACAAGGCTTACAATATACCCAGAAAACCAGCAGCAATTTATGATAAAAGAAATATATGGTACTATATTCCTAGAAGCCAAGCAAGGTTTGTAAATAAAGTGACTTGAAGCCAAAACCTAAATGAACATTGAAATTTAGACAGATAAAGAGGCAGAATGACAGTACTTAAGGACAAGAAAAAGCTACGTATGAGTTGAGAAAGACTACAGCTTGTTCAAGGAGTTGATCTAAATTTAGTATATTTTATCCAGGAATGCAGAAGGATGGGTGAACAGAAGTAGTAGTAGATATAATGAGATTGTTGGACAGTCTTGTAAACTATGGTAAGAAATGTAAACTTCATTTTGAAGGCAGTAAAAAATCTAAGGATTTCACTTATTCCCTTCTCTATAGACCATGCAGGTGTGCGTTTCCTCTTAGAAAGATGTCAGAAGGTAAAATAATCCAAAATACCTGTCATATAAACAGGAAGCTACTTATTATCTTTAACCAAAAGACTATTTATTAACCAGAACTACTCAATGTGTCAGCAGACATCAATTCTAGTTTCTGGTGGTTTTGGATTGTAAATAGTGGTATATTTTTAATCCAAGAAACAAATCATTTATTCATAGTCATTCTTAGGTTCAGCATTCAATCCCAAAAATGTAGCTAAAATAAAGGATTTCAGAGACTGGTACTTTAATGGTGAAATAACAAAGACATTGAGGATCCCTGACTCTCCCCAGCTCCAAAAGTTCACGTGATAAATTTTATAGTTTTTATAGACATACAATGGTGACATTTAAAATGACTCCAGGCTACTTATTTATTCATTGGTTAATCTAAGCATCTGATATAATTGCTCCTCCAACCAAGAGCAAACTAGGAAATGATTGGCAGAGGCTGCTCTTGGCTGGGATTCAGTTTGGAACAGGGATCACCACTATCATATTGTACAGATTCACCACTGGGTCTGGGATATTGAGAATAAGGTAAGAACCTAAAAATAGAAGCATTTTGGGGAAACACGGCATCTCTGTTCTTTGCATTTTGCTGACACTATTTCCTTGGACTCTCTTAGGATTGAGAACAAGAGCCATTTTCTTAATGATAAAATAATACTGGGCCATTTTCTTCATGATAAAATAATACTATTATTAGCCTAGGCATTTAAAATGGACCATGCTAGTTATGTGTGTGTGTGCACGCGTGCACATACAGGTGCACACATTAAGCATCAGAAACAGGATCTGTCTGATTTCTGGCGGGGGGCGGGGGGGAACCCTCAAATTCTTTCTCAGTCCATCCTACCCAGATCAGTCCACAATGATTAGGTTTAGCTGAGAGCTGTTTAAAGAACATGAACACCCACACTCTTCTACCCAAAAAAAAAAGATTTTTGTTTACAATTCTTCACTCCCTTTTTGCTAGACAACGATACTTAACATTCCCTTTGCCATATGACTTTGCTGAGCCTCCCATTAGGGTAAACCAGTGTGCCTTGGCCATGTAATTTGCTTCAGCCAATGGAACATAAGTAAATGCAATGTGAGCAGAGGCTTAAAATATGCTTAAGTTGTTCCTGCTCCTAGTGTATCTGCCTTTATGCTGAGAAAAGCATGTCCTCTCATCCTTACTCATCCAAGAATGAGTAAGGCAGAACGAAAACCAGCTTACAACCCAGAACTAAACCCATCAGCAGCCTAGCCTACCCGTAGACTCATGAGCCACAAAAATAAATGTCTATTATTATAAACTGCTAACAGCTTGTAAGCTTTTTAAAAGTCACTTGCTATACAGTTTTATTGCTGCAATAGCTGACTAATATATAAGATGTTCCAAAATTAAAATGATCAGTACCGATAAAGCACAATAGGATATCCAAGTTCAGAGGTGTATGTTTCCACAGAAGCAAGTGAGTGAGATAGAAATGATCATATTGTCTAAGTAAACTACCTAAAAGGCCAATCAATTAAATTGTTCACAGCTTTTTGTTTTACGTATTTCTCTTTATAAGAGTGAAAGAAAACCAAAAGAAAGAAATAGAAAAATAAAACACTCTAGGTTCTCTAGTTAGGCCATGAATAAATGTGGGCTAAAAACACTAGACTTTATTCAGTTATAAAACCTCTTACTGAGCACTAAACTATTTTCTTAAAAATAGTCAACCTTTGCTGATTTTGTCCGGAAAATTTTTAATGGGAAATGTTACAATTTACCATAGAAAAATACACTTTAACTGTTTCTATAATAATTGTGGTGCCAGATGTTTTTTATGAATGGATAAAAATAGAAAGCAGTTCTTCCCTCACTCTTATTTAACAAGTTACTGAGCCCTTTTTCATCTCATGAAAATCTAGTAAGTTACTGAGTTGACACCTCTAAATGGCCAACTTAATCATTTTAGACAATTCAGTAATCTGTGGGAAATTCTCTAAAATAAATTATGCGGCAGAATACACTACTGAACATCAAGGGACTGAAATGGCCAGATCACATATCAATCACAACCTCTTGGAGCTGGAAAAGCCAAAGAAAGCCAGGACTACTCCGTATCTACATGGACCAGGCCTCCCAAGGACAGGGATCCAGGCCCCATCTCCCCTGTGCTAGGACACAGAATATGAACTTTCCCAACGCTTCACCAGGCAGGGGCCCAGCTAAGTCTTAGGGGAGCTCCCAGGTATTACTCAGCTCTTCGCAGATCCATCAGTGCCCACCTACGCAGACCACTTTGCCAACATCAGTTCCCAGACTCTTACGGAGTTCTAGCAACCTACGTTTGTTCTCACTCTCTACTTTCTCTGACCCTTTGCTTGTGTCAAGGCAATCTTCTCATTCTCCAAAGACACCCTTTTCTCTAGTTTATCTTAAAGACCCATTGCTCTTCTAATTTTTTACAGTAGACCCTAACGGTCCATTAGATCCAATATAGAAATTAAACCAAGAATAATCTTTTCAGTGCTGCAAAGAAAGAGGAAAAATACAAAACAGAAGGTCTATATTAGGAAAAGCCCGGATGGCTCTGTGGGCTGAGCGCACTTCTTGCAGCCACAAGGTCTGAGGATCGTATCCCGGCCCTGGCCCATAGGGACCCATATGCTGAACTGAGGTGTGCCCCCAGTTTGGTCTCTCCAGAGGAAGCTTCCCATGTGGGAGGCCCCAGTTCAGCTCCCACCCTGGGTGTGCTTCCTGTGTGGGAGGCTCCAGGCTTGCGGGGGATGCGTGAGGCCCCCAGCCAAGTTCCTGCCCTGCACAGCCCCATGCCCACCTGTGGAGTAAAACTATATCGAAAGCTGATGATGTACAACTGTGGAGACTGCTTTGTGCCCTTCCCTTTCTTTCTGTCTCTCTGTCAAAACAATAAAAATAACTTTTTTTTTTAAAGGTCTATATTAAAATAGTCTGACTCCTCATATCCTATCAAAGATATTTTAGGGCATTTAACCTATATAACAAAACGAAGTGATAGATATTTCATACTTACATTGCCATGAAATAAATGAAGATTCATAGAGGCTAAACAACTTGTCCAAATTCATGCAACTAGGAAATGATGATGCTAGAATTTGAGCCCCACCCCCCAATGTATTTTTATTCATAAAGGTCCATATAAACGAGTTCCTTACTTTATAAGTAAAGAAGATGTAACTGGAAGGAAAAGGCCTATAGCTGGTGGGTAGTCTGTTCTTGCCTCAGGGAAGGCTGAGGATTTGATCCTAGTCAAAGAGATCTCTAGAGCTGGGGCTTCCCTGAACTGACATCTTTCCTTCTGATACCACACACATGCCTCAGAAGTGTGGAGTGCCCAGGACACTTGCAAATTGTGCCTCGAAGACACAAGACCTCCACTATGTTGTTACCAAGCATGCTGCTTTGTCGTCTAGTCTGTGTTCTTAAAGCTAAGCAATGTGGTGAGTGGGTAAAGCCTAGGGCGGAGGTGGAGAACCTGTGGCACACGTGCCCAAAGTGGCACACAGAGCAATTATTTCGGCACACGGAATTACTGTTTTTTGTTGTAAAAACATCCTATGCCTCTTATAGACATAAAAATAATCGAAACCTCTATCTCACTCGGGTTGGCACGCGAGTCAAGCGAGTATACTCTTATTTCATAAACATTGGCACTCAATCGCCAAAAGGTTCACCACCCTTGGCTAGGGTATCCTGTGGGGCTTACTGTAAACATGACCCAATACCATGCTGCTGGTTTCGAGCAATGGAGTTTGAGAGGCCAAGAAGCTGATCCGGTCCCACAGCTGGCGTACTGCAGAATCTTGATGAATGCATGGCCTCGTGTCTCCTAATGAAGGCAATGTGCTCTCCACTACATTACTATAATAATCTCAAGTGACTTCAAAGGAGCAAAAGCATGCATTTTTTACTACGTGAGTGATCACGTGCATCTAGTTCCAATCCAACCATCACAACCTATGTCAAGTCACACAACTTCTCATGAAGATTTCACGAACTAGTCTGCAACAGATATACCATTGCCCTTTTCCTGCCCTCCCATATCATGTGTCTTCCGTATGAGGCATGTGGACATTTAATGATCTTCTGCCTTATGCTGTCCTCTAACTGTTCCATGTCATTCTTCTCCCCACACCCACACATAGTGAGATCTTCAAGGACAAGAAATGTAACTTACACTTCTTTAATCACTCTGAAAAGTGCCTCGCTCAGTACTTGACATTTACCAACTACTCAGTAGGGGATTCTAGAATGAATGAAGCATAATCAAGATTTTTTAACTTGGAATGGAATCCATAATTTAAAATAAAACATTTTCCATTTAGACACAAATGATACCGCAGAATTTTTAAATTCTTAGAAAAGTTACCACATTGAAACATTTCACACTGAGAAGAAAGGTCCTAGCACATCCATCTAACAAATTATTAGAAATATATAGGGAGTCAAAAAGTGGGGTCCTTGTCATTATCTGTCAATTTCCAAAATATGTTAATTTAGATTTGGCTAAATCCAATCTTATAATAAAGTTTAAAATCTGTTTTTCTCCAAAATATTGTATCATTTTCTTCCCTAGTTGTTTGAGTGGAGCTGAAGTCAACAAGTTTGTTTCTGCTAAACAATTTACAACTCAATACAGCTTTATATGACAAACTGCCTTTACTGGCAAGTACATCTCTCAAGTATGTGTTAAAGTAACGACTTCTGCGAAGACAGCCCTAAGAACACTGACCTTCCATATCGTGTTCTGAAACAATAGGATTTCATTTCTTTTAAATAAAGTGTTGCTATGTTTTTCCCAAATAAGCTATTATTACCTACTGCTAGGCTAAATTTTCAGCTAAGAAAAATGTTTACTTCATTCCTTAAAGATGATATTCAACAGCAGAATGATTATTTAAAAAAAAAAAAATTGGTCATCCAAGTATCTTTTATCAGTACCAGATAGTGTGGCCAGTTTTTCTCATTATTCTTTAAAATTTCCAACAGTGAGTGAGTCTTTAAAATCCATTTTTGTAATTGAAACAGAAAGTGGCTAGGAAATATAAATAGCTGTATTTCTTTAAGGATTCTAACATACAGTCACACCGAAGCAACAACATAACTGCATTACAGGAAATTACTGAAATTACAGTCACTGGCTACTCTGGAAGTACTGACACTTGGCATTGTATATGTATATCTGTATCCCTAGGTTTTCTCTTGTATAAAAATTGGAAAAGAATATTTCTCTAGAAATGGTATTTACACGTATATCAATTATTTGAGTAAACATTAAAGGATTCTTACGGGACAATTCATTAATATGGGTAAATATCTTTATTAATATAAAGATGCTGAAATCAAAATATAACAAAATCATAATTACAAAAGTAAAACTTGTAATACTCAGCAATGTAAAAGAGTGTTTTTAAAGTATTTCCAAAGATACTTGTACTGTAATCCTTGTTAAAAACTGACAATAACACTTGTGAAATAGAAAAGAGGAAATTAAACTTTGAAGGCAGAATACCATAAAAACAGACATTTTTATCAAATTGGTGCTGGTACAATCTTACTATCTCAATAGCCCTTGTAAGCATCATTGTATTATAAGTTTGTAAAGCTGTCATGGTTATGATAAAGAACTTCAGTCTATGTTTTTATTAACTGGATTTAGTATAGGTTTATTAATGAAAAAAAAAGAAAAGAAATATACATTTATGTCTCCCCCTAAATACATTTAAATTAAATTTCAGCATTTAAAACAGCAAATTTAAAAATAAAAATAATTAAAAGAGCAAGCTCTAGTAATCTTGGAGATACATGTAAGCCAAAGTCATAACCCTAGAAAAATTACATGTTATTCTCAGCGTAGATACTACAAATTAACTTTCAAAACCAAAAGTAAAAGGGAATTGTGCTGTCATTATGAAGACATAAAATTCATATATTTTATAATAACTAGGTATTCTGTAAATATTAGGTAATTAAAATGGAATAGCTAAATATGAAATACAATATATAGAACTATGGCAAAATAAATAAAAATAATTATGATTATAATAGCATGATTTTTAGGTATTTTCATGGAAACTATCTACTCTCTCAAGTAAACAATAAGCTATAGAGTAGTGAGGTAGATTTTCTTGCCTTTCTGAAATTTAAGATAAATCCCAAAATGTAAATTTAAATATGCTTTGAGAAATCATGTAATAGAAACATTATTAGAATAAGTTACCAAAGACAATTTTGAAGTAAACAATGAAATAGGAATGTATACATTCTAGGAAGTATGTTTCACAATAATTTATGGCTACACTTGTCATAAAATAAAATGTAAATCAGGACTTCCACTTATTTTTCAGCCTTGAGAATTCATTTTTTGTTTGTTTAAAAATGCCCATATTTGTCTCAAGATTTTTCTATAATCCCCCTGTTTATCAGTCTTCAGTAGGCCTCAGCATATCCCAGAAGTCTGAAATTCAGAAATTTTCTTCCTCTATGAAGTTTTATTCTGTTCAAGAGAAAGACAACATACCTGAGAAAACAACAGCTTTTCAAATGTGCCACCTAATTACAAAATGTCACAGAAGAATATACAAGGGTTGTCCAGAAAAAAATCCAGCCATAAATGCCTCTATTCTTCCCAGTCTATGGCTAGATACATTCTGGGCAGCCTTTGTACTTCCACTTCGACCAAGATGGAGTCTCAGTAACGATGTTTATCCTAGCACCAAAAAACAAACAAGCAACTATGGAATCAATGGTTTCCAAGACACCAGACGCCAGACAAAGAAGGACAGAGGTCTCTGAGAGAGAACATTTTAATCCATTGAGCCCCGGCATAGTCTTGAGAGAGTTTCCAGGTCAGACCACAAGGAAGTCCCATCATTTGAGGAGACAGAGCAAGGGGTTCAGCAATGTGGCAAGAGTATACAGGGCAAAGTAGTGGATCAGGTGATCGGCCTGAAGAAAACTCTAGCTATCTGCATAATAGAGCTGAGCTGCAAAATCAGGGTTAAGAGTAAATCTTTAAGAGAGCTGTGGGAGTAAGGAAAACACATTACAAAAAAAAACAACAAAAGAACAGGATGGCAGCATATTTGGTAACATCAAAACCAAGACAATGGAACATCTTCAAACCCCTGAAAGAAAAACTCTACACCTAGAAATTTTACACTCAACAAAACACTGTCTTTCATAAATATAGGTAAAATAAAGACCTACCATTTAAGCGTTCATTGAGAACTATATTACTAAATACTTCTGTCCTTCCTAATAGGAAAGCCTATTATACTATTTGGATTTTTTTTTTTTAATTCACACCATGGCTACAATAATTACTTGTTCATTTGAGAACATTTATTATGGATCTCTTATTCAGGAGGCACTTTGATAGTACCTTTAAATGATTATATTAAGGGAAGATTTGAAAAATAGGAACACCAGAAAATATCACATCATTGTGCTGAAAACAAAACACCAGAATTGTTACTACATATAACTGTTACACTTAAACTCAGTGACATGAGTGGCTTTTTCTACTTTTACACTGTCAGATATACCCTAGTAGCTGTCAACTAGTAAATGCGTAATAAAATCTGTTCGCTCAGTAACAGCAGCGTTAATGGTAACATGTATAATTTATCAAGCAATATCAGCAGAGCAACATGGTGCTTTAAAACTACTAATTATTTATATCTTCACAAAACTCCATGGCATAGATAATTACTATTCCCATTTTATAGATGAGAACATTAAGACCCTGAGATCACATAACTAGTGTCAAAGCCCAGTGTCTTTCCAGAACACAATAAATTTTATAACCAAGTTTTTTCCAAAGGGTTTTTCTTGTCACTCTTTGCTTTAATTGTACACGATAACATGCTCTGTCTGAAAAGCCCCACCTAAGACATCCGTTAACTACACCAGCTCATCATCAGCATCACCATGACACCCTCACACAGGCAAGTGAAGACAAGCCACCAGAGGGAGCACACAGCACGGACTCCCTCAGGAAAATCTGTGGCCTCTGGCTTCACTCATTCTTGTCTTTGAACTGTGAGCAATTAATGTTAAAAGAAGGAAATGAGCCAGTCTTTTCACACGTGAGTGAGATGTGCAACAAGCCTGAGCCCTCCAACAAGCAGCCGAACTGTAAGATGAGCGTGTATTCAGCCAGGAGTGGAAAATGTGTAGCAGGATTTTTTTTTTTTTTCTTTTCTTTTTAACTTTCTTTTCTGTCAATCCAGAAAGAAAAGAGGAAAATTGTGGAAAGCAAAACATTAAAAGATGGTTTGGGTAAAATGCTTTTTCAAACGAGACAGTAAGCGGTGACGACAGGTCTGCACGGCTGAGCAGCATTCAGTCACTTGCAACAAGACGAGTGGAACAGAATTTCACATGGAGCAATTATTTACTGAGTCAGGGGTAAATGTGTCTTGATTTCTATCCTGCTTGGGCATCGCGTTCCTAGCTATTCTGAAAAAGGCCAACTTCCGCCTCAGGACAGAGAGGCTTTGTCAGTTGTGTTCATCATGGTGTCCCTGGCACATAGAACCATCTCTGTCAGGCCATAGCTTCTCCATAAACATGTGCTGAATGGAGAGACAGATGAACAAATCTAAGTCACTGCATTGCTTCCTTCCTCCTTAGCCCCTGAACGTGGCCAGAGGCGGGCACAAGGAAGTCCATGTTGTCACATGTGCTGCCTTCCCTGCTGTGTCCCCTTCTAGTCCGTGACTGTGTGCCATGCCAGGTCCTAGTGAGTTCCCCTTAGCCTTGTCCTCTCCACCCTCCCCTTGCCTCCTCCCTCTCACCATCCACAGAATCACTGAGCTCACCAAGGCACTCCATGAACTCTTCCCATTCTCCCCTCTGAGCTTTTGTCCTTCACACTTTGCCTAGATCCGGCCCACATGTGTGGGTCCCGGGACAAAAGTAGAAGTGGAGAGCCGTGTTCGATATGTTATACATATATTTAAAAGGCATCATGCATCTAGGAGACTACAAATACAAATGTGTTCTATTCTCCTGCCTGGACAATGACACAGTCACAATGACTCGATGGGCCAAGTTGAAGCAGAGAAGGTGCAGGTTCCTGCGGATTCTGTAATGAAACCTGACAGGAGGAGGAGAGGAGCCCGGGGGCCTTTTCATTCTGCCTTGTTCGTTCCTCACTCCCTGC
Source organism: Craseonycteris thonglongyai (assembly GCA_004027555.1). Lineage (NCBI taxonomy): Eukaryota > Metazoa > Chordata > Mammalia > Chiroptera > Craseonycteridae > Craseonycteris > Craseonycteris thonglongyai. Next base: position 21,046 of record PVKE010002040.1, read on the forward strand.
TCCACCCTGAACTTCCAGTAGCCTTCTGCATGCACTTCGGGATAGCCAACCTGCATGTTCAGTCACCCCCCACAAAGCAAAATCCCGCAGCCACCTCTCAGGCCTAGACGTGTACACACCAGAGATGGGCCCACCTAGCGATGGCAGACCTGCATGGGTGTCCACGGAAGCCCTGGCTCAGGTCAGGGCCTTCCCATGTCCTAGGGAAACAGGCCCCGTACAAGGCTCAGACAGCATGTCCCTTGGCCGGATGAACTTCTGGCCCGGTGGGAAGGGGTGTGGCCTGAGGAAAGCCTAATGGGACCCCAGGGCACAGGGCAGGCCCAGGGAGAGAGAGGCTTCTGTTTCCTGGGTTTAAGGGCAACCCTGCCTTAGATCTCATCTCCAGAAATAACTGTCCTCTCTCCTCTAGCACCCTCTATGCCTAGCACTGCTCTGCCCAGTGTCCAATTCATTCGCCATTGGTCCTTATTTTACTTATAATTCCAACAACTCTCCTTCCATTGGCTTCTTTTCATCTGTACAAGGAATATGCGCGGGCCGTCCAGAAAGTATCTAGCCACGTCACCGTTCTCGTTATCCTAGTAATAACTGGATTTTTTCCAGCAATCCCTTGTACTTCCATCACCCCACTTCACTCTAAAACTATTGTCAGATATCTTCTTCCTCACAGTGTCAAATGTTTAATAACAGACTTAATTCACTCATGCTAGAAAACAAAATAAAATGTCCAAAGCTCCAGTCAGCAATAATCATTGTCAGCTACTAGAGAACGTTATTCCAGATATGCCTCTATGAATGTAGGCAAATAAATGGATATATAAATGGGACAGATAAATAACAAGAGCATTGTAAATTAGAATGGTGAAGGTATGGTATTTAATAAAAATGATCAAAAGTATTTTTTCTTAATGCAAGCTCTTAAGAAACAGAAGTGACACAGTCAAAATTGCTCTAGTTAAAGATGTCTTTGTAAAATACTAGATCCTAAGAGATGCCTCTAAAGATCATAAAGAACAGTGAATGGAGCTTCTGTCCTTGTTTATAAATGCTACCAATGGAACGCAAATGGGTCATCTCTATCTTTATATCTCCCAAAAGGCCTGAGTTGTGACGGCCCCATCCCTTCCTTTCTCCTTGCCCATTCTAAAGCAGGTTCCCTTAATCTAGCATCCACAGACACCCCCAAAAAACAGAAATCAGGGAGTTGTTAATACGTAAGGAAAAATTAGATCTTCCATGACCTTGAACTAAAATTTAGAATTTATCTCAACTATGAACATAGGTAACGCATCACAATAGACTTAGCATTGCCTGTGGGGCTGTCACTAAGAGAAATCCCTTATATTTCCATGTGATTGTTCCTGCAAATTTTAAAAATAGGGTTTATATGCATCAACATTTCATTAATCAAAGAACACATATGTTTTTTCAGCATAAATAGATTTCTGCATTTTTATAATTGTGTGTTATTATAATTGGTTTTCCTAATAAACCTAAATGCTTTATTTTAAGCATACGGAGAGGACATCCACAAGCTTCAACTGCCTGCAAAGGGGTCTATGGCATCAAAAGGGTTAAGAATCCTGTTCTGAACCCTGGTATCAGACTCTGGCCTTCAAGTCTCATTTGAATCATAGACAACAGGTTTGGTTATTTCTTTTTTTATTGAAGTGTAGTTGGTATACAATATATTAGTTTCAGGTGCACAGCATAGCGACTCAACATTTATACACCTTACAATGTGATCACCATGATATGTCTAGTAGTCACCTGTCACCATACATGGTTATTACCATATCAGTGACTAGATATATTTCCTGTGCCATACATTACAGGTTAGGGTCTTTCTTGGTTATTGTAGAAACTGATTAAAAGAAAAGGCTTGGCAGTCACCATCCCCTAACAGACAAATTCAGAGTGCATCAGTCCAAGGAAACAGCTTATTTATTTCCAGTAAAATAAAATCGTATTTCACAGATGCCAGGTCCCCATATCACTGGCTTACAGATGGGTTTCCTGACAGTCAACAAACGCAGTGGCCAGGGCTGCTGCTCTAACCTTCTGATTAGGTTGGAGTCATGCCTTTAAAAAGTCACAACATCCTTCAGTGACTGAAGAGGAGGTGGTACCTCTCTACAATGGAATATAGCTCAGTCACAAAAGGAAATGAGCTCCGGCCATCTGTGGCCACATGGATGGACCTGGAGGGAATTGTGCTGAGTGGAGTATGTCAGACAGAGAAAGACAGAGGCAGAGTGATTTTTGCTTACATGTGGAATGTAAAGAACAAAACCAACAAACATACAAAACAAGAACAAACTCATAGATACAGAGAACGCTTCGTTGGTTGCCAGATGGGAGGGGGTGTTGGGAGAGTGGGGGTGTAGGGTACAGCCTAAGGATTGCAGTCCATAATATTAAAATAACTATGTGTGGTGTTTAATGAGTACTAGATTTATCGGGAAGATAGATGGGAGTGGGGGCTGGAGATAAGGGTGAAAAAGGTGAAGGCTTTAAGAAGCACAAATTGGTTTTTACAAAATGGTCATGGGGGTATAAAGTGAAACAGGGAATACAGTCAATAGCATAGTAATACTTATGGATAATGTCAGGTGGGTACTAGTCAGAGGGATCACATCTTAAATTATAGTACATAAATGTCTAACCACTATGTGGTGCACCTGAAATTAGTATAAAATATTGAAAGTCTGCAATTGGAATGTTAGTAAAGGGGTGGGCATGAAGGGAAGTGAGAGGTTCAAATTGCCAGACATAAAACAAGTCATAATGCACAGCATAGGGAATATAGTCAATAATGCTGTGCTAACACAATATAGTGTCAGATGGTTGCTGGACTTATCATGGTGATCAATTCTCAGGTATATACATATTGAATACCTGTCACATACATGTGAAACTAATATAATATTTTTTTAAGATTTATTTTATTGATTTTTATAGACAGTGAGAGAGAGAGACAGAGAGAAGGGGGAGGGCTCAGAGCAGTCTCTATAGTTGTATATCATCAGTTCTCAACATGGTTTCATTCCACACAGGTGGGCAGGGGCCTCGCAGGGCGGGAACTGGGCTGGAGGCCTCCCGCATGGGAGGCACACCCCCTCGAGGGGCGAGAACCGAACTGGGGGCCCCCTGCATGGGAAGCACACCTCAGTTCAGCATATGGGTCCACATGGGCCGAGGCCAGGATTCAATCTTCAGTCCCCAGGGTTTCAAAGCGAGTGATTAACCTGCTGAGCCATCCCAGCTTTCCCTAATATAATATTGTATATTATCTATATGTTAATAAGAAACATTTTTTTAAAAAGTAACAACATCCTTAAGGCAAATGATTTTTCATGATGCTTTCTGACACTGTCCATATGCAATAAAAATCAATAAATTAATCGATCAGAATCATAAGGTCATTCTACTTTACTTGAATCAATAACAAGACCATTCATCTCTTTCTACAGTAATTCTGTTGTGTGGTATTACTACTTCCATAGCTTCTCAGACAGTTTAAGTGATGGATGGAATATATGTTAAGTCTTAAAAGTACAAACACACACCCACCTTTTCTGTGCAAGATGGAAATGGCAATATTGGTAGTATAAAATAAGAGGTAAATATCCATGTTTCTGATGTTTATGTATTAATAATTAATTATTTTCCACTGCAAAAAATCAGCAGGCATTTCTATGCATTGCATAAGCATAACTGCATTAAACAGCAAAATTACTACCTACACTTCTATATTGTAGGTACATGAGAAATGGAAAATATGATTTCATATATCCATATGTACACACAGGTACATCTATCTAACTAGTAATCAAGGACTAGCAGGCTACCTCAAGAGTTGTTATCTGCACAAGAGTGCCCTTGAAATCACTGCGTGTTCTGTTCAGGAGAGACAGGCACGTAGTCATGTGCGCTAGTTTCAAAATGAACTTTCTGTTTCTCACATAACTAGTATTTATTACCAGGTTTCATGTAACAAGCAGAGGCATGCTACCGCCTGTAGTCCCTGTGAACCCTGGGAGCCAGAGGCTGAAAGGAGGGAAGTTCTAGAAATTGGATTCACAGCTTGTCCTCGATACACTACTCTGCTTAGTAGACAAGGGCTATTTATACAACAGTAGCCTACACATTTGTAAAATGGAAGGTATTGCCTTACTCAAAAAGTTTCTATGAGTATTAATTGAAAGAATACTCAAAGTTTCTGGCAAGAAGTAGCTACTGAATAAATATTAATTCCATTCTCTCTCCCCCTCTTTAAATGATATCTCAAGATAGCATAAAGCATAGTGTTCGTGGTAACACTTATTTTACTCAAAACCCTTAAAGCAAGCTTGTTCAACCCATGGCTGCTGGCCTGCGGGCCACATGCAGCCCAGCACAGCTTTGAATGAAGCCCAACACAGATCTGCAAACGCTCTTAAAATACGAGATTTTTATTTATTTTTTTCTTTTGCGATTTCTTTTTTGGTTTATCAGTTATCATTAGTGTGAGTGTATTTTATGTGTGGCCCAAGACAATTCTTCCTCTTCCAATGTGGCCCAGGGAAGGCAATAGATTGGATACCCCCGGATTAAAGGAAAGATTATAAAATAAAATGCCCCCTTGTCTTGGAAACCTGTGAAATGGTTGTATGGGATGGGAGGCTGGCAATGAAATACAGAATATGATTCTGGCTAACATCGGACAAACATTCCAAACATTAAAAACCACTATATGGACCAAATAAATCACCACAAAGGCAGCAATAGGTCTGCTTGACATCCAGCTAAAATTGGTAAGAAGTACTCAGGGAAAATAAGTTTCTCAGCATTTCGGGCTTCGTCTTTGGTATGGAGCAGTACTAGCAATTCCTAGTTAGGTGGTAGGACTCGGGGCTCGTCTACCGATGTCACCATTTTTACCATGACTTTTTTTTTTAAGATTTATTTTATTGCTTGAGAGAAGATGTGTGGGGGTGGGGGTGGGGGGGGTGGAGCCAGAGCAGTCTCCATAGTTCTACATTATTAGTTGTGACGTAGTTTCATTCCACACAGGTGAATGTGGGGTCCCACAAGGTGAGAACCAAACAGGGGGCCTCCCACATGGGAAGCAAGAACCTTCACTGCTGAGCCACCCAGGCGGTTACCAGTCACCCTGCAGTTAAGCATATGGGCTTGCACACGCTGGGGCCAGGATTTGATCCCTGGACCTCACAGTTGGAAGGCAAGCGTTGAGCCTGCTGAGCTTTCCCAGCATCCCCACCATTATTTTTTACTGTTGGACGGACTTAAGTCCAAATGGTAAAGAAATTTGTTTAGGGTTCACACAAGCATATAATGCATTAAACCCTAGAACGAAGTCCTGCTTCTCTGAGTAACAGCCATTTCCTTTTGTGACACTGTTCTACTAAGGTGACCAGATTTTAGCATTGGTAAAGCGGGACACCATTGACCAGGGGGGAGGGGGTTCTTGATTAAAAATTTGGTCTCTCTCCCGCCGTTCCCTAGCTTGTCATGCATTCTTTACAAAAATCAGGACTTTTTTAAAACGCCGTAGGTCACAGGACAAATTGTTAAAAATCGGGACTGTCCCGCCAAAAGCGGGACGTCTGGTCACCTTACCAGAAAGGACAAAACAATAAAACTTGAAGCACAATCAGTACAAAGGAGCAGCCTGTACCAACCTTCCCCTTCCAGAGCTGTGCCCTGCCCCGAAGGATGAGAATTCAAAGGGGCTAACGGTCTCTTCTGTGAAGACCACCTTCATGCTCTTGAATTAAAGTGTGAATTTTTTGTTTGTTGGCTCAAGCATTCTGCCTGAAATAAGTTTGCATAACATGGTTGAGGTTTTCTCATTCACTTTTGTCTCCTTGTGCGCAAGGTGGAAAAGACATAAATCATGGATCCAGCCACACATGACTGTTAATGCCACCTAACTGGGGAGTTTAGCTATGGGAAAGGTTAAGTGAACTTGATTCATCTACACTCTGTGAGGGCCATGTTGGGAATACCAAGCTGCTATAGGAAGGTGAAATCTAAGCCACATTCTTCAGATGGGTCACCTCCCTTTACCGGGTGACCTGACTTACAATGTGTGTCTCTCTTGATCTATCAGTAGATGCCTAGATTTGAATAAGGTGAGAGCCAAAGGCTGGTGAATATGAACATTCACAAGGAATAGAACAGCCCTAAAGTTAGTGAGGTGACAGGTTCATGATCGGCTCGGGATAAAGGGAATCTGACAAAACACTAACAGTCATGGGGGAAAGGGCACATGAAATAGAAAATGACTGAGTCAGGCTTACAGGCATCCTCTGTACTACACATTCGATGGGGCTGGATCAGAAGTCAGAGGAAAGGAGAAAGAGTATAGGGCATGAAGTTTTATCTTCCTGGTGACCATATGCTAAACCAGACGCAGACAACATCCTACTGCTAGTCAGTGACAGCCAAGGGAGGGCATCTCCCTGTTGTGGGTTGGAGTCAGGACCTTAGAAAATCATCTGATAAAAATCCACCAGAAACTAGGGGCTACCAAGGAAGCCCTGCTGTGGGAATCAACAGAAGAGATTCTTGGCATCAAGTCTCTAGGCACTGGCTGTGCTCAAAGTCACATGGGGGTCAGCTTTATGGTTCTAGGGGCTCCCACAGCTTTGAAGGAAAAGCCTAGGCAACAAGTAGAAGGACATAGATGGTGGCCTGGGACTCCAGACATAGGGCGGCAAGTGACAGTCAGATTATCTGATAGGACCCATAAGGCTGAACTTAACCATATGACAAGACAAAGGCTCAGGCACAAAACTATACAAGTGCAAAAGGTTTCCGGGACTCCTGTAGCCATACTGGTCCCAAGTTTACAACTGCTAAGCTATTTTCAGAACCTTTAACTTTACTATTTGCTAATAGCCAACCTTTCTATAAAAGGACATCGACATGTTACCGAACACGGCAAGGATGGCTGGTTATCCACCAAAGATTTTGGGTCACCCACTCATCGTTTGAAGCAGATTCCAAGCCTAGGATCCTATCCTTAGTTTTCTTGCCTCAAGTGGTGTCATGTGAATGGTTCTTGCCAAAGAGACTGACACGTGTCACTTCCAGTCATGTTGCTTCAGAAGCAAGTATCCCTACTCCATCCTCTCACTCTCCATTTGCCACTGAACACAGAAGACAATGTATGTAGCCCCAAGGGAAGGCTGAGCCACACGATGAAGAAGTCTCAACCCCTGAACCACCATGAAGAAGGCAGCCACCAACCAGGAACACCGGCACTGAACAATTATGTGAGCAAAATATAAACTTCTGTGTAAACCCAGTGAAAGATGTGGCAGCTCCAAGTATTATTCTAATCCGTACACTGAAATACATACAACTCAATGAAAATTCGTAAATGAAAAAATCTGGGCAAAGGGGAAATACAGGAAGCCACAATTTAATCTTAGTATACAAAAACAGATGCCTAAGGTTGACAGTGATTCCATCAGATAGAAACAGATGCTAGAAGACGGCTTGTCTCTCAAAATGAGTTTCTCACCTTGGTCCTCACACAGGGAAGCCTGTGACATAATGGACAGCTAGAAGATTGGTTGAAATGCACATTCGAGAGTCACAAATTCTGGCTTCAAATGCTGGCTCTGTGACTTACTGGCTGTGTGATTTCAGGCAAGTAAACTAACCCAGCAAACCTTCCAATTTCTGAACCGTAAAGTGAGGATAAACTAGTTCACAGGATTTTTGTGAGAGTGAAATGAGATAACCCATGTCAAATGCTTGAAAAAGTGCATTCCATATAGTGCTATATGAATGTGCTAAATAAAGCTGAGCTATCATCCATATTACTAGTTTGTTTTTTAACCGTAAGGCTGGCTATCAGAAATGATAATGAGTTTCAAAGCTCTGCAGTTATTAGAATAAAGAAACCCAGAGCCTAACCGGCATCGCCAGACACCTGGGAGAGATTAGCAGGCGGGTGCCAATCAGATGTCACAGCTCAGAGCTGTGGCATATCTGCAGCTGAGTCTATCCGCGCCTCTGCGTGCGTGGGGCAGGGCTCCACCTGCCTGTGGATAGAGCTTCAGATGCTCACTTCCTGCCTTACTGAGGATGAACATGGGGCCTGGGTCCAACTGGCCAGTACCTCACAGACACAAGGGCCTGAAAATGAGTGGAATGAGGGAAAACAGTGCCTGACATTAATGGGCCCACGAGGACAAGAGTTTAAAATCCTTTAACAATGTAGCTAACCTGCCCACAAAATCAGCAGAACTACAGCCAATCATATTTTTCTGCAATGAACTGAATGTCTATGTCTCCACCAAATTCCTGTGTTGAAATTATAACCTGCAAAGTGATGGTGTAGGAGGCGGGGCCTTTGGGAGGTGAGTAGGTCATGAGGGCAGAACCCTCATAAATGGGATTAGTCCCTTATAAAAGATACCTGAGAGAACTAGGTCCCCTCTTACGCCATATGAACCAGGAAGAGGGCCCTCCCCAGCCACCAAATCTGTCCATGCCCTGACCTTGGCTTTCCTGGCCTCCATAACAGTGACAAATAAATTTCTATTGTTATAAGCCACTTAGTCTATAATAGGTTGTTACAGCAGCCCAAGTTGACTAAGACAATTCCCTAGTGTTTCATCAGTGCTGTGAATTTTAATCCTTCTTCCTTTCATGGAAAATTAGGTAATGTTCCGATGGCCTCAGAAATGTCCTAGCCATGCACCAGAAATGGGGGAGCCATCCATGACTCCGATGCATAGTCCCTTTCCATAGAGGAGTCCCTAACTAGAATCCCTCCCACCTCCCAGCTTTGAAGGATTAGACAATGAAAACTACAAACAGGCACACTCCAAAAGTCCAAGGTACAAGGCACCTGTTACAGCTCAGGGTGTATTTTCTTCATCTATCTTCCCTTAAAGAACACATTATGCTACCCTAAAATGAACACTAATCTTTTAGTCCACAGGGAAAAGGTAACAACCAACCAAATACCTGCTCATCACGAAGAGCTTAAATGAAGCATGGATTTAAGCTGCTCTTATGTGTATAACCCGTGCTCTTTATTAGAGTTTACTTTGCATAATTACCTCAGGGAACTATGGTAAGCCCAGAACTGCTTCTGAGTCTTGATTCGTTATGTGTTGCTTTAACCAAAGAAGTAAATATACATTGAAAGGTTTTGCCAAGCTCCCCAGACTCCTGCATTATCCGCCACAAACAGAGCATCGTAGTATCCTGAAATCTTTTTGGTATCTGCAAATACAGTCTGAGCCAAAGGAGGAATCAACAGTCGATTTCTCTGCTTCAGAGGAAAATAGAAAGTTGCTGAGGGGGCAGTTAAGATGATAACGGTGTGTATTTGTACAGATTTGCTTCCCCAAAGCTAATCTAGAGGACTGAGCAGTGTTCTTAAAAGAGCTGCTACTTAGAGGAACTACAGCGTAGAAGAGCTGCGGGGGTTGGGCAGGGGACAGGTTATCTTACAAACTCTGTCTGCAACCATGCTACAAACAGGCCTCTAGGAAAGTCATGGGAAATCAAAAAGAGTTTTAAGAGCTGAGAGACTCACAGGAAGTAGAGAAAAGACCTGACAGAGCCAGGAACACCCAAGATATCAGAAGCTGCCCTCAAATAAAGAGAAACCCCAAAGAAAAGCCCGCTTGGCCTACCCAGGACTATCTCAGGCATGAGACCAGGCTTTCAGCTAAGAAGCAGCTTAACTTCTAAACGCCGCGGTCTTACTACAGAACTATCACTCCTCAGGCAAACAGAAATGTTACCTCCCCTTGCCTGTCTTCATTCAGGGAGAAAGGTGTTCCTCAGAGACACACAATACTAAACATTCATTAAATACCTCCGAGCATTTTAAATTCCAGAAATTCTGGCAGGAGTTCAACTATTGGATTCCCAAGGAAGGGTGTGTCACTAAAAACAAGGGTTTCTCAACAACTCGTAGATGGCCAATAGTGTAGTGGTTACCTGAGGGGGAGGTGGGTGGGGAATAGGGGGGCTGGGGAAGTAGGGAGAGGGCATCAAATATATGATGATAGAGAACTGACTTTGGGTGGTGAGCACATAATGCAATATAGAGACAATGTAATGTAGAATTGGAAACAATGTAATGGATATCAATTAATGTCACCCCAATAAATTTAAAGGAAATAAATAAATAAATAAATAGAAACAAGGGTTTCTGTGATCCAAAAGATTCTCTTATTGATAAAGTAGGCTTGCCCTACCGAATCCCAGTTTTAATTTCTGTTGAAAAATACAGTTGACCCTTGAACAGCATAGATTTGAACTGCATAGGTCTTCTTAGGTGCTGATTTTTTTTTAATAAATACATATCGTATTATAAATGTATTTTCTCTTCCTTATGACTTTTCTTAATAACATTTTTTCCTCTAGCTTATTATTGTAAGAATACAGCATATAATACATGTAACATATAAAATATGTGTTAATTAACTATGCTATCAGTAAGGCTGGTCAATAGTAGGCTATTAATCGTTGATGTTTACATTTTTGTCTGAACAGAGGTTGGCGTCTCTTACCCCCACATTGTTCAAGTCTCAACTGTATGATTAAAACCTATGAAGTTTGGAGCAGCTGGAACGGGCGTAAGAGGTCATCGAATCCAGTGGTTTTAAATTGTCTGATGGAGCCTCCTGCAGCCAATACAGAACCAACAATGACCATCTCATTTTACATCTGACTTTCTGGCACTCCATCCACCATGCCACCACAGCTTGGACATCCTTTATGATGGTTTCTTCCATGTAATATTTTTCTCAGCGCTCTCCCCCTACCCCCCCAGGTTGTCTATTATTCTCAGGCTAAAAAGCATGCTTTAAACTGTATCCACACAACTTACAGTAAATAGGACCCAGGCATACCTCATAACCATAATGGAACATTTGGAACCACCTTACTATATCAAAAAAGAAAAGGAAAACAAATCAGCAAGAAAGCTCTAAGATCTAGATTCCTATAGGATCTTCTATAGTTTCATTTTAAGGCTGTCTCACATTTGGTTGGGCTTGGCTACCACAGTGTGGTTTGAGGTAACTATTGTATGACCCCTGCTTAAACCACCTCCTCTTTTATTAGAGAAGAAATTGACATTTTATCATTAGGTAATAAGACCCTATCACTAAGCATTCCCTGGGAGCTACAAAACATTACTCCATCAATATGTAATAATGCCTTTTGGTGAACCAGTATATCAGGTCATCCAATTGCCATGAAGCAAAAGGAATGAGAAAAAATTACTGATGCATTTGAGCATGAGGGAAATAAATAGAAGAAAAAATATGTAGAGACAGATATTCTTTTTGGTGTGAAAGAATTGAACAAACAAACGAATGAATGAATAATGGGGGTGGGGGGAGGCAATATGGCTCAAATATAAGGAAGGAGAGCAGAGAGACACACAATCCCTAGAAGTGAAAACTGGAAATGACCTGGACATCATGAGGATACTGGCTACTTAAAAACAAAAGCCATCGTGGAAAACAAGTGACCGGAAAAGAGAGATGAGAGAGCAAAGAGCTTCACTAATGTTCATTCTTTCCCAGGGCCAGGCTTACCTAATTTTATTTCCAACATTTCAATTAATACAATAATCACTAGAACTGAAACCATGGTGAAATCAATAAAAAAGGAATGGTAGGCATATTTACATATATATATGATGAACTGATTTGCTAGGCAATATTTCTTTTCTTGTACCTTTGCTGTGTTTGCATATGTGACATTGTAAATGACTTTGGAAATAATCTTTAATTCCATCTATTCAACTATTTTCATTTCCTCAGTGCAGCCTTCTGAAATCTTCCTAAAAATATTTAGATTGGTTTTGGGCTGCCTTTATGAAACCTGCTACGATCAGGGTGATGTGGCCAGTAGTGCCATCGTGCCCAGCCGAGTGGCTTCACATTTGTTAGCCTTGCATATGCGAGACCCAAGCCTCCCCGAGCCGCTGTATAAAAAGGGAGCCTGGGGCTTTGCTGTGGATACAGGTTCCTTTGGCCAGCTTCTTTATTCACTTTTCAAGTCTCCTTCAAAGACCTTTGTACCCACTTCTCTTTTTTTCCCTCTTGCCTCTTTCCTCGTTTTCTTTCATTTACCCCTGCAAATTGTTTAAAGTATTCTCTGTGTGATGTCTCAGCACAAAAGGCACTGTTAAAGCCATTCTGGAAGTTAATAGCTCTTGTTGGGTTTCTTGATGACTCTGCTCGCTCCTCAAAGAATTCTCCCAGGGACTCTACCCCCACATCACCGCTGTGGTCCAGATGTGGGAGCAACAGGCAGTCAAATTGTATACTTTCCTACGGAGAAACAATGTTTGCCACTCCGGTTGTCTAGCTGCTCTGACCACAATAATTAGCACCCACTAGACAGCATGCCACCCTTTCATATTTGTATGTCCTAAAATAAGCCTCCTTGTCATTTTACATTTTTTGCACATCAACATTTACTAGTCCATGGCCAGTGAATCGCTCAATTTAAATGCCTTCCCACCATTCATAACCCTGTGATAGAAGATATTGTTGAAAATTTTAAAGACATCATGAAAACAGACTATATAGGAATCTCCTCTGTCTGCTAGACAACTCAAGAGAACTCTTCCCTTTCAGGGGGGAGGGAAAACAGTGATCTCATTTTCACGAGAAAACCTTCATTCTGCAGCCATTTGCAACAGTGAGAATATCGAAAACCCTGCCTTGTAGAAAGGTTTACTTTAGAAAACCAACATTTTACTAACTTAACAGGTTCACAAGCCCACAGAGACATAACTGTATTTTCTCTCCTTTAACTTATCATTTTCTTCAGAGCAGCGGAGAGTTGGTATATTCAAAAATGAGATCACGTTTGATGTCTTCTCATTTGCTTTTATTTCCAACAGAAGCTCAGTTTAAGCCGATGGGGCTGATGCCAAGAGTTCTATTTGGGTAAAAATCTGGAACAGCTTATCCTGAATCGAATTCTTATATGAGGCAGCATTTAAAAGCCTTTATATCCATTCAAAAGCAAAGTGCTTAAAAATTGTGCTATAGACCTACTATAGTTTGATTAAAGGCCTCATGGAAAATGTAGGTTAATAACAATTGAGTCCCTCTTCGCACTGGGCATAAATCCTTCCCACCTAAAGAAATGCTTCAGGGGGCATGGTATGGTCCTCCACATCAGTTCACCAAAGCTATTCTCCTGCTTTCTGCAAACAAAACAATTGTTCATCAATCCCATTATCCCAGGCAAGGACAAAAAGGCTAGTTTAGGTTGGATGATGGGATTCAGGTCACTTCATGTCAGCAGAGTTCAAAAGAACAAGAAGGAGTTGATGAAATTTCACTTTTCATAAGAGAAATCTCCGGCTGAAAGAATCATTTATTGTTTGGTTACAAAAGCTTACCAAGTTCCAGAAGCTTCAATACCTAAAAATGGAAAATACAATTGCTACAGCAGGAGTTTAGCCAATTGTGACTTTTAAAAAATATGATGGGGTAGCTACATTCCACACAGAGCATTACTAGAGAGCCAATGCCTGGCAGTGAATACGATAGATCAAAAGGAATGTTCTCTTTTGTAGCCATAGGCAATCCATGATTCCACAGCAAGGTCACATTGGCAATCAAAATTACCCAAATCGTGGCATTTGGAAGCTAAAAGACAAGCTTGTCTAACCTGCAGCCCGTGGGTAACATTTGGTCCAAGACGGCTTTGAATGTGACCCAACACAAATCACAAATTCACAAACTTTCTTAAAACATGATGAGATTATTTTGCAATTTTTTTTTTTTTTTAGTTCCTCAGTTATCGTTAGTGTTAGGATATTTTATGTGTGTCCCAAGACAATTCTTCTTCCAATGTAGCCTAGGGAAGCCAAAAGGTTGGACACCCCTACTGTAAGAAATCTTCATAGTATCTCCTGAATTACTTGAAGTCAGTGAATGTTAAACTATTAAATTTAAAAAAAAAAAAGGAATGTGCTTACTGAACTACCTATGTTATTAAAACAATTCTAAAAGATCAACTAAAGACATTTTCAGCCTTGATTAATTAGTGGAACTGTTTAAAATCCAGTGACATTTTACAGGGTACTTTAGTCTCATCAGCCTGAAGCCACAAGCGATGGATACTCCTCCCTCACTCCAAGTGTAAGACTGCAGCAGACTCATTGAACTCATGCTTTAGTCACATAACACTGAAATTTATGAAAAGTTCAACCTGTCACTTCCCTAGAAATGCCTCTTCATATACATTCATTGATGACTGATTCAAAGTGACTATGGGGAAAAGGAGAGATGTCACATTGAGAAGGTGTGTACAGTAGATCCAGATATAATCCTTTTATTATTTGTTAAATCATTAAGGACATAATTATAGCAGTCATTGTGGTAACAAAGAAGTAAGTTAACTGCCTTGTGCTAATGCAAGATAAAAATTACATATCGTTTCATGAAAAAAAGAAAAAGGGTATAAATATATTCTTAAAGAATTGCCTAGGTAACAAATCCAATGAAAGCATTTCACCTTCTAGCAACTGATAGGAATAGCTAGTGATATAAAACTTATAAAAATGCCACTAGTGCAGAGTATGGAAAGAACTGTTGTTGCTGTGCTGTTCCCAACCCACCTGCACACACAGATGTTAACTACCACCAGGAGCATAGGTTGCGGGGTGGGGGGAAGGTAAACCATCTTTTTAAACTTTCGTTTAAATGTATTAGAACATAATATACCCCTATCTGCAAAACAAAGAATAGCCTTATTTTGGTTTGGGTGGAGAGGCTCAATCTTCTTTTTCCTTTGGTCTCCTTCGGTGTTTTTTACACCTATTCATAATTTTGCAAATTTAGAAAAATAAAAGGGAAGAAAAAAACTCTCTCGAAAGCCATTATCTTGGTATATAATTTGGGTATATTTCCTTTTTTTGGCAATGCATCGTTTTTGTTTTTGTTTTTATGTCGTTCTGATCACACAGAGATCAATCAACTTTAAAGGAATGTCCAAAAGTGACTGGGAATCATCAAAGATTTTTGAAACTGAGTGACAAGAGATTTAGATTTAGAACCTGAGGAAATATATATATATCAGAGGTATAGAAGGGGCTATGTAGAACATCTACATATGTAGGTAATACATACCCATAGTAGATGGATTGGGAAAAAAGAAAAATATATATGTCTCTAAGAGCTATGAATACAATTTCAAATAGGCATTCTGAACATATTCTGAACATCACACATTTAATTGGAATGCATTGCACATCTTTCTCACGAACTACAGAGCCCTTAATGTGGCTCTCTTCCCTGGGGAAACCAGCCAGACCCTTGGTAGCAGGTTATTTCCTTTCATCTCTCCCATTACCGAAAGGACGCTGGTATGTCCTCACTGGAATACTTACCTATTCAGTACACACCCGTGGCTTCTCTGCCCACAATGCCTCTGCTAGCACCAACAAATAGGGGTTTCGGGAATGTCTTGTTTCCCTCATCTTATTCCACATACAGGTGCTTCCAACAAGGGAACACATTCCTCAGCCGAAGGAGAAAGGAAGTAAGCGCACATCCACAGGATTCATTGGTCATACCCTGACCACCCTCACAGCCCCTGACGGAACAGTGGACTTGCGCACTGAAGACTCGTTGGCATGGCCAGCCGCCTTACCTTGCAGGTGACAGTCTCTTGCAGGTGGGATATCTCAGGAAACTGATACTGACAAGATGATCAGCGTGCGGGAAGTCTTGGAATCAAGGCCTGTGGAAGAGATGAAAGGAAGCAGAATTAAACAGAGACAGAAGTTGAGCTGCAGTGCAGGTCCAAGGGCAACCTCAGCTAACCCTGTGGGCAGTGCTGATGATGAGACTTCCAGGGATGGAGCAAGAGTACTGGGCCTTTAAACCCCACCCCAACCCCACCCCCTCATTCAGTAGGTCCTGGGAAGAGAACACGACATTGGTGGAGGTAGCCCTCCCCCAGCTGGGGCAATTCAGGGTTCTCTGCCATAGCACTCCTAGTGGCTGTGGGAATGAGCATTATATACCACAAGAGGTGGGTGGGGGTCTGGATAATGCATCATAAGTAGTGTCTACCATCAATACTGTCCTAAAAATGCAGTTTGTGCTCTGAACCGGTAAACAACACGTGGTTTCTAGGAATTTGATGGTGGAAGTGACTCCCTTCACTTTTATCCCTACCAACCTACTTGCAAAGTGCTTCCTGTGCCAACATCTTTATACTCTGCTGTTTTGGTTGTCTTGGTTCCCAAGAAAGGGATACTTTCACCGGAAACAGGACAAGATTTCCTTTTACCTGGAGGCTGGAACTGCTACCCAGCCACATTTCATTCTTCATGCCAGTGAACTGGCAAAGAATAAAGTTTCTGTATTTCTAGGGTAACCGATTCTAATTATTAAGGGAAAATTATACTGCTTCTGTACAATGCAAAGGGGGAAAAGTATATGTAAAAAAGCAGAAAGTAAAAGTCCAATGAGTGCGCGTTAATGAGATCCTCCGGTAATCCAATGCAGGAAGAACTACTAATGGCACCTACACTACCAGAATTAAGGTTCTGAGTCACTCTACCTGATAAAGAAATCTAACCTGCTGAGGTACAGGTATAAAGAAAAAAAAAAGGGGGGGGAGTGGGGGAGAGTGGAAGGTTGGGTAGGAGGGAGTGGATACTGGATATATGGTGATGAAAGGGGAGCTGATTCTGGGTGGTGAGCACATAATGCAATGCATAGACAACGCATTAAAAACCAAGCAATTGTTACCAACCAATGTCACACTAATAAATTTCACAATTAAAAAAAAAAGAAAACATGAAATAGCTATTGGCAGAAAGAAGTCATAAATATGAAGTATAACCACATGACCAGCTCTAGACACAAGGATAAAAGTAGCTATACAAATTTTCTTCCTTGCTTTCTGAATATGACTATATTTATAAGCTGTTTTCCCCTTTATATGTCTAATTTTATGTGTATTCATAGTAGTTAGCCTTATAATTCAATCTTTAAGATGCAGAACATCAAATGGACATTATAATTAACAGAGAACAATAAACAACATCCAGAGAAGCACAGCCCTACTACATAGCCCTGCTATGGATATAAAATGCCTGAAGCAGCAATCCAGTTTATCAGAAGGCCATCCTACTGAGCATGATTCTCGCAGAAGTGTTAAAATGTAGATTTCCTATATGTGTCACAAACCAAGTCTATATTGAACTCATTCAACTTAAAACATTGCCAATTTCTGTCCACAGAGACCAAGACACAGGAAACCTACACTATAAATTTTATTCTCTGTTCTTCTTACTTGAAATATTCATTCCCATTAGCATGAAAAAAAAAAACCCAGAATGCTCTTGAAACTCTCACTTTGCTTGGCTCCAGTCATGCCGTACAGCCCTCCTATTTCCTTATTCATCTAAATCCATCTTCCTCTACCTAGTTCTTAGCATTACCTCGAACCTCAGCCTTCTTATTTCTTGTTAGTCTGTACTCTCTCCCTCAATAATTGCATCAGTACACATAAATTAATTAGCAATTGATGCAGGCATTTCACAAATTCATACTCCAACCCAGGCCAAGCCTCTCCTCTCAAATCTGGAGCTATATCCAATGTGCTACCCAACATTTTCACTTGGATATCTCCAAGTACCTCAGACACAGCATGTCCAAGATCACATTCACTATCATTTCTCCCAAATCTAGAGCTCAACTCAGTGAATGGGCACCACTATCATTCAGTTTCTGAAGGCAGAAACCTAGATGCCATCTTTATCACCCCCCATGACCTCTTATATACAATGTAGCTTATCCAGTTGATCTCAGGTCTTAAGTTCCTACACCTATGCATGTCTACCACCACCATCCTATTCTAAAGTAACGGGGATAGCACAGAACTCTCAAAGAAAGCTTCCTAGACCAGTATAATATCCTCTAACTGACCCCACAAGATCTTTCTCAGCTTTTCATAATCTGTTCTCAGCAGCAAGAAGTATCTTTTCAGAATGCAAATCTGACTCACTTCAACATCTTCAGAGAGTGACACTGTTTGTAGGTTTAAACCCAAATCATTACAATGAACAATGAGGCTTTGCCAGTTCTGGCCCCTGCCAATCATATGTTTCCTTTCCCAGGACCACAGGCACATCAGCCTTTTTTCAAATCCTCAATCATCAAGCCTCTTCTCTGCCACAAGAGCAATGTACAACGTGCTTCCTTGTCTAGAATAAGCCTGCACATGTGTGTAACTACACACAAAAACACATACACAGGCACACATACATGCATATGCACATTTTTACTGCCTAGTAGCACTAACTCAATTCATGATTAGCTGTTCTTCAGAGGAGCCTTCCTCAATGCCACAGCCAAGATCAAGACACTTTACTATGTATACTCATAACCCATGTCCATTTCTTTTGTAAATTTTAACTCAACAGTCATTCCTGGGATTATCATATTTAACTCCATCTCCCCACTAGACTATATATTCCACAAGGGTAGGGACATGACAATTCTGCTCGTTTTCTCCTCAGCATCTAGCACAGTGCCTCACACACAGGTAGCACTTTCCAAAGGTTAAATAAAAATTGATAAAGAAGGGTTTATAGAGGCTTATTCCTGAGCGATTTCCTACCAATAAAATAATTTAAAGTTCATAAAGCACTTTCACGTGCACAGCCTCACTTGAGTTGCATGACAGCCTGTGGGATGAGCTGGTCACTGTGCTCTGTCACTTTACAAATCTCTGCTCCTTGCACTAGAAGAAGCTCACACCAGCATCCCTAGTCCAAGTACAGGCATTCTGCTCTAGGGCCAAGTGTGGCTTCTTGAAAAATCTCATGCATTTATGGAAATAACAGGATTGTGGCAGATGAGTCAAAACCTAAGGGATGTTGTAACCAGAAGATAAACAAAAATGATCACCATCCTAATAAATCCACTGGCACAGTTAAGCCTCGGTTGGCATTTGTACCTAAAATTATCCTCAGATCATCCTGTGCAAGGATATAACCCACAGGCTCAGGCCTCCTACACTGACATGCAGAGCCTTGCAGAATTCATTTCTAATAGAGGCCAATTACACAAAAATTAAAAATTCACTACAGGGATACTGTCCTCCATTACATTTTTTCTTAACACGGAAGCAATGTGTTCTCAGCTGCTCCTTCCATGGTTGCAGCTTTCCACAGAGGGCTTCACATGGTATAAATCATCCCATTTCTTAAAATCACTATGCCAGAAAAGCTCTTCCTTGCAGAAAAGGAAGTCACTTCTGTAGATTTCTCAGTTGTTTTCTTAATGTCTTCCTAATTGCTAAGGCTTCCTCCTCAACCATGAAAAAGTTTACATCAGAGAGCTATCAATATGAACATGCTATTAAAATATTTATGTAGAACAACAGCACAACCTCCATGTTATGCTGACATCATGCACCTATTGACCAGTTGCATATGAGTTAATCCATATTAAGGAAACAGGCATCTTAGCAGAACAAGTTGTATAGTGTTTATTCCATTTGCTCTATTGCTAAGTAGAATTGAATTGTCAAGCTCATTTCATTACTGAAGTTTTATTTCATTATTGAAACTGTCTCCCTTCAAGTTACTATGATTTGCTCAAAAAAAAAAACCAAAAAAAAAACAACTAACTATGAACCTCTCTTGCTTATCAAGATGTTTCATAAATGACAGGTTAGTCAAAAAGTATGAAAAAAAAAGATATCAAGTTGTTTTTGTTTCCACTGTTTGTTTCCTATAAAAGTTCAGTGTTGTTTTCTGAAGGCTACATACACAACTCAATAAATATAAAACAAAGACCATTCAGGTAAGATTATCTGTAATACAGAATAAAAGACCCCATTTCGATCTCAACACAATTTATGAGCCCAGCATCTTCAAAGTAATATCATATATTAAAAACTGAGTCTCACTGAAGTGTTTTACAATTTGGAGCTGTCATGCAGTTGACAGCTAAGAAAAATCGCACCAACTAGAACACACACTGCTACACACACTGGAGGTCACAGTCTTTCTACGAGATGCTGTCATTCGATCAGACATTTTACCTGACATCTGACTTATCCTTGAAGGGAATGGAGGACATTTTGTTGTGCTTATTCTGTTGACATTTTCTGAGATATTCTAAAATGGAATTCTATTTTCTAAGGTCTTCAAAAAAGAAAACTTAATTTCATCAAATACTTTAAATAAGGCAAAGTACAATGAATTCTATAAAGAAATGAGTATATTTCACTTTTCTTTTAAGCACAAAGTATACAAAATAAATTTGCTTAGTATTGCTTATACACATGACAATTTGTAGGAAGATATCAAATTAAAAATATCTACCCCTTCCTATTCAACCACCAAAATAACTACAGAAATATCTAAAACAAACAGCAAACTAAAAATTACAATAGTTCCCAATCTAACAAGCTTCAAAAACAATGGCAATGTGAATAAAAGCAAAGCAAGGCCAAATCTCACAGTCTTCTTCATTCTGAAAGACAGTGAAAAGGGCAGTCACTAAGATGGAGAAAAAAAAACTCTGAGTGATACATTCAATCATCCACTTCTCATGGAAGAAGAGTGTTTAAAGTATAGATCCACACTGACTAATGGGCAAGAGCTGGCTGGGCAGCAAGGCTCTTAGAAAGAACAAGAACTGAAGATTAATGACAAGAACTCCACGGAAGAGGACTTCAAAGAATAAACACAAGGTAAGAGGACACTTATGTTGTATTCATGTGCACATAAATACTCACCAGAGGTCACTACAAATCAACCAGACAGGCTAAGCCATCCTGTAGATGTCAATCATTACATTTTCACTGCCACACCAGTATTCCATCAGTGGGGTCATGTATAAGAGGCCATGGTGGTATGAGTGGGGACAATAGATGGGTCAACAGCATGGTTTTCTGATTAACCATGTTCATCTGGTGCTGTGATGCCCCATCTGTCAGAGATAGTCACAGAGAGCACTGATGAGACTTACAGAATAACTATCCAGCCACCTGCTAGCAAGATGATTGTATTAAACTCTACTCATCATGGAGAACATTTGGTCTACATTGTAATAAAGACTTCTGTCAGCTTATGGGCTTATGAAATGCCTTCATTGCTATTCCATTATTGTTATTCTGGTATTGATGTTACTCCAAGCAGCTTTGCTTCTGATCAAGGACTGCATCTTATCACCAAAAAAGGAGGTAATCAGCTGACACCTGTGCTATTTCCTGTTATTTTCATATATCATCATGTAAATGCAAATGACTCCACTGAACAACAAACTGGCTCCTTAAAGACTCATTATAACATCAACTTGGAGGCAACACCTTGCAAAGTCAAGGTATTCTAGCAGAAAACTGGACATGGCATATGTTCTAAAACAGCAATCATTGTATGGTACAGTTCCTTCTAGAGATAAAATTCATGTGCCTGGTGAGAGCAGCACTTCTTATCATTACATATATAATAATTGGAAAACAAAAATTTTGCTTCACAACACACAACTTTAGGTTTTACTGGCTTAGCTGTCTTAATACCCAAAGAAAAAATGCTTCCAGAGAGTACCAAATTACTGAGTCCACCAAACTTGAGGTTGAGACAGTTATATGGCCCTTAAGAGCGTTTTGAGCAGTTTAAGTCATGAATCACACAGGAAAAAAAGAGAGAGAGAGAGAGAGAGAGAGAGAGCTATTATGGTGCTTGAAGTACTTACTCTTAATTATCAAGGAGTAATAGTAGACCCTAAGCTAACTGGAACACAAGCAACCAGCACTCTCAAGCAACCAGCACAAAATTTTTTGCAGGTTGCCTGACAGTTTTGCTGGTTGCTTGAGAGTGCTAGGTTCATTTATCTAGCATTTCCATTCCCTATGGGTGCTGGTTAACTGAGAGTCTACTGTATTCTTGCTACACAAAAAGTGGAGAAGTACATCTTCTTCCAGGGAATGAAATGTCCACTGGTAAAAGTTCATGGGAGACTAGAACAACCCAGTACAAGTACGGATACAAAGGTGTCCAATGGCTCAGGATTGTGATTTTGCATCACCCCAACTAAACAGGTTTAAAATAATAAAAAATAAAATAAAATAACTTAGGTGCTGGCTTTGGTAAAAAGACAAATTGAAATAGTAGTAAAAATGATACAAATACCAATTATAACCTCATAGCCAACTGTTAAAAGAAAGACTATAGGAGCTATATATTTTTCTTTTTCTCTTAATATATACAATAGTTGTATTATATTTATTAGCCTTTTTGTTCTTCCTGTTGATGGTGAAGTTACAATATAATCCTCAGGTAAAATATATCATGATAGGATTGCGACTGAACTAGAATTGGAATTCATATCACTCAGGGATGATATAGTGACTAATGGTGTTTTAGGTCTTAGCTTTTGGGAAAATAATTTTACATAGAAGAACAGTTGTATCATGTTAGGCAGAAGTATACTGTTATTACTTTTTCAAGATTTGCTTCATTTTATTTATTTTTTAGAAAGTTTAAGTTTGAGGACAGAGACCTCACTAGCTTACCCATCATTGTACCCACAATATTCCCAGCCTTGTGCCTACATAGCTGGCTTGTAGTAACTACTGAAGGACCAGCAGGCTGGAACCTAGATCACAGGTTGAGGCAAAGTAATTTTCAATGAAATTAGGAATCCCGGTTCCATTATAAGCAAGAATAGTAATTACTGGTTTCTGTCACAGAGCTATAGTTTCACTAGCATGCTTTTTACCACCAATTCCACTTATTCTTATACTAGCAATTTTTGCTGTGCAATAGACTCACTGATATTTGCAATATTTGAAAATATTACAGTAGGTCACCTATTAATTCATCTGATTGGAAAAACTACATTAGTCTTATTATCAATTAGTTATTCGATGGTTTCAATTCCATTTATTTTAGTACTCATAATTCTAGAATTTGCAGTAGCCTTCCTTCAAGTTTATGTATTTAGACTACTAGCTAGCTTTATATACAGAACACTAGTTGACCCACCAAATGCATGTACATCACATAAATCTTAACCTTTGGCCACTAACAGCAGTGTTACCCACACTTTTAATAACTTCAGGATTAATTATGTGTTTTCATTAAATTTAACAACTTCCTTATGGTAACAACTGTTTTTGTGATGTATCAGCATAACCAGATACTGTGGGAGAAGTATGATGACATTTCAAGGTCATCATAAAAGGAAGAGATGAGTTAAAAAGTTCAGGTAATCTTACAGATGAGAAATTGTATAAATTATGTAAATATAGACTAGTAGCAGTTAAATAATGAGAAAGAAAAGAAGAAGTATTTATGAGTTAGAGCTGCTGGGGTAAGTGAACCCTGGACGTGGGGAAAGAAAGGAACGGAATCTAATGACTCCCAACTTTTTTGGTTTGTGGTACCAGCCAACAAGTCTGGAAGAAGGACAGGCGTGTAAGACTGCTGGTCTTGAGGCATCAAGACATTCCCACGTTGGCTATACTATTATATAGCTCTCTCCAGGCAGGAACTCCTTTGAGTCATCAGTATCTAGGTAGCAGTTAATGTCATGCACTTTATAACATTTCTCCCAGTAAATGAAATGGTTACTACTTGCTTTCTCCTTCTTCAACCTCTTTTTTCTATATAGACACACAGCTATACTGATCCTATCTCAAACAAAAAAAAAACAACAATGACAGTGAAACAGGGTAGCCCACACAGAGGGCTAGCTCTGCTCTGGACTTGAGCATGAATAGGTTCATTGTATTCTCTCCATCTTTAGACCATAAGTAGCTTCCAAAGACCCACGCAGGAGTGGTGAATGTATGCCCCATGTGGCACCCACTCCCACTCAATTACAGCCAGTGTTTCAACCTGGGAGCTGCCTCCAACCCTAGCTTCCACATCTGCTCAGATGAGCCTTCCTCTACCATTCTGTTATATGCAGGAATGTGCCACTCCCTCGGTCCCTCAGGGTCACGGCTTGTTCCATTGTCTGGCCTTCTGAGCTCTGTATCCCTCTTATACCCATTAGCACCTTCCCCAAGTCATCCTCCTTTCCCATATTATGTCCAAAGCACCCTGAGCATCACCTGCTGAAGGCTCACCAACACAACATGGAGAGATGAGGAGTAAAATATCACGTAAGAGGGGATAAAAGAGGCACCGAAGGGAACAAAATACAGAGAATGCAGAGAAAATTATATTGATAACCAAAACAATAGTCTCAGTCTCTGGAGGGGAGAAAAATCAGTAGGGTGAGGAGTATGAGGAACTAACAGAAACACAGAAAATGTAGGTCATTTCTCTAGAAGTATCAGTGTTCATCTTAGAAGGTGGAAGACAAGTTGTACAAGGTGTATACTATGACAGTTCGTGAACTTGACTCATTAGAGTGTTCCTCGGAACCCATTTACCTTCACTGCCATTTTCTACTTCTAATATGCTTGGCTACCTGGTTTCTCGTTCCATGTAAAATTATAAAGAACAAATCAGAAGGGAGAGCACACTGAGAACAGTAAATTACTATTTGACAAAAAATAAGTACTGGGAGGTGTGGGGAACAGCAGACCTCAGACAGCACAATCCAGCATCATTTAGTACAGATGTAAACCGCTCTAAACAACATGACCAGAGAAAAATCATTGCATTTCAACATAATACAATAAATAAACTTCTCAAGATGAACTGTAGTTGTCCAGAAAATGCTAAATGGTATTCAATGGACTTGATGTTAAAGAACTCTAAAGTACAGAAAAATCTTACCTAAACTTTTTTAGAGGTTTGAATCCTTAAAAGGTTAGTCTTCAATTACCTAGAAAATGCCCACACACAAAACACATCATTACCCAGGGATGCTGAGCAAATGAGATTCTTCTCAACTCAGCACAGGAAAGGTAACCAGTTATCAAACTCAGAGAAACAAAGACCACATTAGCACTGAATAGTTTGGGGAAATTTTATGTAATATCTTCTGCTTACTGTTCTATTCATTGCTTAATTTTCAGCTAAACCTTTTCTCTGCAGAGATTGATTTTATCTTCCAGACAACTTCCACTTCTCATTGCTACTATGGAAAGCATATCCTATATGGATTTTTAAGATTTGTTTTTATTGTTTTTGACAGAGAGAGAGAGAGAGAGAGATACAGAGACAGAGAGAAGGGGGAGGGCCCAGAACAGTCTCCACAGCTGCACATCATGGTTTTTTCCACATAGTTTCATTCCACAGGTGGGCACAGGGCTGCACAGGGCAGGAACTGGGCCGGGGTCTCACCCCGGTGAGAACCAAACTGGGGGCACTCCTCAGTTCAGCATATGGGTCCACACGGGCCGGGGCCAGGATTCAATCCTTGGTTCCTGGGGCTGCAAAGTGAGCACTCAACCCACAGAGCCATCACAGCTTCCCCCAATGTTCTTCTATGATATAGCCTTTACTTGCTCTGACATACAAGCACCAAGTTCTAAATGTGGAGGTCATGAATACTGGTAAACAGAAGGCCTCTGTAGTCACAGTTCTGAATGCTCACTCCCCATTAAAATGTGCTGCCATCCACTGAGGCCACTTTAGATCCTGGTCCCCAGCTCCCAGATCACTGCTATCTATCGCAAAATTCCTCAAACCAGACCCATTTGTTAAAACTAGATTATGGGTGGTGGGCACATAATACGATGCATAAATGATGTGATGTGGACTTGTACATCTGGAAACTATCTAGTTGTTACCAACCAATGTCACCCCATTAAATTTAACAATTAAAAAAAAACTAGATTAGTGGGAGTAAATACATTAGCACGTGTTTAAAGCTGACTTCTTGCTATATAGCAGTAAAAGGAGAGATCTGAAGAGAAAGTTTGCATTTGCAGAAAAGAAACTCTTATAAAGAAAACTGAAATTCTTCTGCTTTATTATTTGTGCAGTCTAGGTAAAAGTAAATTGATTATTGATCTTTTTTTCATGTCGTTGCTGCATAGAAAGGATTTATCTACCTCATATTTAAAATGCACCCAGACAAAAGGAGGCAAGGGATGCAGGAATCACTGAATTCCTTACTTTCCACAGTCACAGTTTTTTTTTGTCACCGAAGTCATCTACAAAGCGATAACCTAAAGCTTTTGATTAACTGTGAAATGGCTCAACACCCTGACGATGCTCTTTAAAAACATTCAGCCTCCACTCCAGGTGGAACACTTAAAACTTGCTGGGAATTGCAACTCACTAAACACGCAGAATGAATGTTCTGGGGCTCAAGGCGTACAGCGTGGAAGCCAGGACTCAGGAAAAGATGCAGACAGTTCTGCATGGCAAGCACCTAACAGAAGGATGCTATGCTGAGCAGGAGAGAGAAGGCGATGAGGCAAGCCCAGGAAACACAGGGCTTCAGGGAAAGGAAAACCACGTTCGCAGCTGAGCCACAAACAGTTCCACTGATACCTGGACTCACCCGATCAAAGGCCTTGCAACCCTGGGCCTTTTGGCTTCATCTCTGCCTTCACCAGATTGCAATCACTTTGGCGCCTACATAAAGCTGTCCAATAAAAAAGCATTACTGCTAACTCCCTTTAATGTATCATACGTTTCAAGGTTGCCCCGCCACAGTTATGTTCTCCTGCTGCCGTTTCTCAAGTAAACTACCGTGTTTCTTCCCCTTCCCCCTCCTTCTGTTTTTGCCTAACCCACGCGGAATCACTCGTGGTCTCAGTAATCTCTGGAAAATAATGCTGCTCTCCATTGGGTAGGAAGAAATGGAATTCTACTTAAAACGCAGCCCAGGTACTTCTGAATCAATGCAACAAAGAGGTTTTTATCCATAACTATTTGACCTAAAAAGAAACTGTACATGTAGGAACTTGATGTCAGGGGACGTACTAATGGTTGAATAGAAGGCTTTAATTTTTAGAGAGAACACCACTTGTAGTCTGACAGGTGTCAGAAAATGTACAACAGCCAAAAAAAAGTAGGTGTCCTCATCATAACTGGCCATGTTACGAAAATAAAACAAAATCAAGAGCATCTCCAGGAGTGAGCCATCTAAATAGAGGCTCTGTTTCAACAGGGCAGAGTAAACGGCTCAGAATCAGCTCAAGGACAAAGCACATGGCATCCAATAGTGCTGTGGCTTTCAGTAGCTTCCCGGACCTGTCTGGGGCTATTTTCTCATCTGTAAACATGAGATAGCTGTGAGGGATAAATGCAATGCTCTCGGAACACAAAGGTCTTAAACCAACGCCTGACACACAACAGGTGTTCAATAAGAGTGCCCCATGCACCACCGTTCACCTGCCAAACCCAAGGAGCAGACTCTACCTGAGGGACAGACACAGGGTTTGGGAGGGTCTTGACTAAGCGGCCACCAGACTCTGGCTGGAATTCCAACGTGCCCTGCTTGTCCTCCTGGAATACCCTAATGCCACACATATGACTCATTTTTGGTTAATTTTTTGTATGGATGGTCTTGCATCTGACTATGAGATATATTTATTCCTAGATATTCAGGTTCCCCTGGGCTGATACCCTGTTTAACATTGTTGAATGTCCCACCTCTCTTTTTAGATTCTCATCATCAGATTTCCATTTTTGAAAACCTCAGATGTCACAGGTCCTATGTAGGGCTTTTAAAATTCATTATCTTTAATCCCTTCAAAACCTGCGTATCAGGTATCATAAACCTGAATATCAGCTGATAGCTGGGGAAACCTAACCAAAATTCTGCCTGTTTTCCAGAGTGATAACAGTGGAATCAAATGTGGTCTAATGTCTCCAAAGTCTGTGTTGTGTTGTGTTGTGTTGTGTTGTGTTGTGCTGTGCTGTGTTGTATTGTGTTGTGTTTTCTATCATGTCACTGTCTACCAGGCCACTGTCTTCTGCTTGTCACCCTGCTTTTAGCACCTAATATTTTCTGACTAAATTTATAGCAACTCAACTTTTTTTCCTGAAATGATGAGAAATATTTCAAAAATATTTTTAAAAATTAAAATAAAAAAGTAAGAGACACTCACATTCTCAGCATAAAAACATGGTGTTTTGATTTATGTGCTTCTATTATCCTAATATTGTCTCCACGTATAAACTTTTTTAAAACAATATATGAATAAATCCTCTGTAAAAAAATTTGCCAATCACAAATAAAACTAAAAGTCTTATTTTTAGCACGGAAATAAAACTAAAGTCCCCTTTGCCCATCACTCCAACACCAGTTCCAACCCCATTTTCTAAGATGCTATGAGTTTGGTGTTAATCCTTCCAGTCCATTGTTCTACTTTTACATAAATACATCTACACATAGCAGCATAGTTTGTGGATAGTTTTCAAAATATATATCACAATGAATGCATTCATTTTCAGTTTGCTTCTTCACTGAACAATTCTCCTTAAAGCACTTGCACTCTTAGTTAGGTTTACTTTCAGACACTAGATAGTATCTTGCAATTCTGAGTGGAATTCTTTTTTTAGTTCTATTTTCTAATGGCCTATTGCCAGGAGATAGGTAAGCAACTGATATTGACAGGCTGACCTCACATCCAACCACCTTGCTATGGTCGTATTACTCCCAAGAAGGCAGGTCTTTCCTATTGACTTGTTCCCTCCACAGAAACTGAGTGCCACACCTGTCACTTGTAGTCCTGGAAAGTGGACGATGTAAGCAAGGTTCTGAAAATCACAGACTTCCACTGCAATGAAGCTGTGGTGTCCCAGGAGGTCCTTAATAACGGGAACTGGCCTGTCAGGCGCTGCTGATTTGACAGTTCTGTCAGATGTAACATAGACTCCGCGCTGCTGTTCTTGTGTGCCTACAAAATAATCGTGCTGAATTTCTTTCAGAGGCTTTGTAACATCACAGCACAAAGTTACAGTCACTTTTCCAAGGCCCAAAGTCAGGTCTCATTCTCTTTTGCAGTGATACAGATAATGGTAAGCTTCTAAGGGCTAACCTGCGGGAGATTTGAAAGGGAGAAAGGTGTTCTAAGGAAATACTGAAATTTAATACAGCATCACCATAATTGCCATAGTAAGCAGTTAACATGAAAAAAAAATCTTAATTAAATAACTATTGTCAGAGAGAAAGGGAGGTACACCTTATAGATCACTGACATCAAAGTTCTAAAGTTAAATCACTTTTCATATATGCAGTTTTTCACGCCACTGTAATTTTCTTTCACATTACTCCAAGAAAGCCAGTGGGCTCCGGCTGCGTCTACCTGCATGAGATGACCTTCTAGTACAATCTATCTGCCCATTTCAGCGGAATTAAT
This sequence comes from Craseonycteris thonglongyai, assembly GCA_004027555.1. NCBI lineage: Eukaryota > Metazoa > Chordata > Mammalia > Chiroptera > Craseonycteridae > Craseonycteris > Craseonycteris thonglongyai. Next base: position 50,320 of record PVKE010002040.1, read on the forward strand.
AGTAAGCAGCCTGGGCTACGCAATGGATTCATCAGCAGTGACCATTGTCAACCATAAAATTTCCGATGTTAATAATCTGTCCATCCTTTTATTCTGTCTTTCTAGTCTATGTACATAAGACTTGTATAGAAAACTTGTCTGCCTGTCTCCCTCCCTCCCTCCCTCCCTCCCTTCTTTCCTTCCTTTCTTCCCAGAAGCATTTCACTCAAATCAAAGGACAAATAACAACACAAAACTCATCTTCCAAATGGATGAAATCTTCTTAAAGGATTTTTAAATGTTGATTGTAGACCACCCACTTCCTTTACCTTCCAGCCACTTCCTATAAATACCTGCAAGAAAAATTATTTGTTTCAAGGCACAATGGCTCTGAACCCTCTCCAAAGCCTCAAAGGCGCTAGTTTTAAGCTCTAGTGCCTGTTTAAAATACTAATTTTTTTTTTCACTCAGAATGGTCATTATATAAAATAAAAAAACTAAGTGGGAAAAAATACAGGTTTGACATAGACCACTGCCTCAAAGCATCTAGTTTTATCTTTTTCCCTGTTTGAAAAAATGTCAGATTTGCCATGAATGAACTGGTTTTCTTATTTCCCACTCCTACTGAAATGGGGGAAATTCATGAGGTCTCTGATCTAAGAGTTTGAAATTTTCTAAATAGTTTTAAATTAAATTATTGTCTTGAAACTGAAAGGTTTTATTTTATTCTTACTAAAAAAATAGTCAAAGTTGAAAATAGATGATTAAGGCAGAAATTAAGAAAGCGGGTGCCCTGTAGGGTGAGTAACCAGGCCCAGCAAATCACCATAATTTATGTGATGCAATGTGACACACACCCTCCAATCGCAAAGCATAGATCAACCACAACTGAAGGAAATCCAACACGCTCTGAATAATACACATGGCTCATCTCCCAGGACTTATGTCCCGTAATGCGGTTCTTTATATTCAGACAAAGTACAAATTATCATTAATGAAAAGAATGATTTCTATTGATCATGGTTGCAAGTGGTATAAGTAAAAAATACCACAGCAGGATGTTGTATTAGACTCTCAATATCATTTTTAGGGAGATAAGTCATATTTAATAGCACTTTTCTCTGCTTAAGACACCCATTCTGTTCCCACAGACATAGTCACTATAAAAAAAATGTTTCTTTTCACTATTTTATCACTCTGAAGAGTTAGGAATCAGGGCAATCTACTTAGTCATATGTGTGTCTCTTCAAAAGCATTTCACAACATCGAGACAAAATTTATTCTCAGGAAAGATACTGAAAAATACAATGACTTCAACAGAGTAAGTTCTATCCTTCAACAGGAATCTTGATGCAATGCAGTAGGTTTCACTGTGAAATGTTCTTAACATGGGGGTGGGGAAAAAGAATAGTTCTTATGCATACATTATTATAATTAAAAAAGATTTAATCATTGGAATAAGAGACAGATCAAAACATGTGATTTCCTTTTTCCCAAGAGTGGAGGTTTTAAAGTGCTTTCATCATTAGCCCTACATTTATACTTCTTTTTTTCCATTCTCAACCTACTCAAATGCAATAATGAGTGAAGGAAGTGAGGAACGGGACGAGCATGAGAATAGGAATCGAGTGCTTGGCAAGCAGAGCTTATCTAGAAAGAACATTACTGTCAAGGTTTGTTTGGCCCTGTATACAAGGAAAGAATTGGGACATACATACAGGAGCCCTGTTATTCTCCTAAGGAGATGACTAAGACAATGACACCTCCTAACTATGGCTTCTGAGGGCACAAGATCCAGTGGCTGCCAGCTGCCAGGGACCTTGGGCTAAAAATTACACAACAGCAGCAGCATTTGGATGGAATGAGCTTCAGCTCACTGACTCCTGGCCGCTCATTTCCCTGAGCGTGAGCAGGAAAGTGTGGGAGCTCGGATAAGGATGCAAGGGACCCACAGACGAGGCAGTTCTCCGAGAGAACCCCCTCCTAGTTTTCTTCTCAGAAACAACCCTTTCGAAGTCTGAATCTGAAACTAACCACCAAAAAACAAGAATGGAGATGCAAGGAGAAAGTATGTGTGCTTTGAACACATGTGGCCATAGTCTCAAACCACCAGATCAGGTGATGTTGGGTAATCACAGCAAAGGTTTCTTGCAAACGGAGCAGTGGCTCAGCTCTGAGGCCCTGACGGTGGCTGAGAGGCTACAGAACTTGGCTCCACCCATTTCATAAAGGATCAAAAAAATCTTAGGGAGAGTTTTTACATCCCTGGAGGAAGGGCGGGTTCTGAGACCAACTGCGGAAGTTTCTGGAACTTCTCAAATATGGGTTCTCACAATCCTGTTTGCCTCTGTCCACACCAGTTTGCAGATATGCAAAATACAGCATGTGTTAAGTGATTTCTGCCTTAAAATTCTGCCAGGGTTGTCTTTCTTATAAGAATATCAGCTTATTATAGACAAAAATAAAAACCTTGCCCTGATTTTTATCAGGGCAAAGACAGCAAGGAACGTTTCCCAGCTACTTTGGTTCAATGCAGCAAACGGAAATTGTCAGTAGTTTCTTAGCCTTTTTGGAAGTTGTTTATTTTCTTTTGTTTTGCTTTGTTATGGTTCTGAGTGAGCAGAGAAATGATATAAGTACTTTAGAAAAAGAGGGAGAAATATGTCATCATTGTGTCAAAATTATTTAGCTGAAAAGGATGCATTATTTTTAATGTATATTCATTGCACACTCTCTGATGGCTCAAATGCCATGACTGGAGAATGTAAACTATTGTTAATATGCCTTGGAACTCCGCCTGGCCAACTGCATTAATTGTAACTAACTGACAGATTGACAGGTACATATTGATGGATTGTGTGGTGAAGGTTCCTTTAATGTTACTATGTATAGAGTGAATGCATATTCACAGAATAAATAATTAGCATATTTCAGACTGATCATATTTAGTGTTGTATTTTTTCTTGTACCCATAAATACAACCATTCTAGTAAAATATTCTTGCACAAATTAAGAATAACTACATGAGCAACAACCATTTGTCCTGCCATTTGTATCCCTAGCTGTTTTAAAGTAGTAAAATAAGTGAGTCATCTTTTCTAGGAACTACTAATGCATGACAATGAGTTTTAAATAGGAAGGCATTTTTTATCACACACACAAAATCAAACTTCTAGGCACTAAGATGGGCACAGAAAAAAAATTTACCTGTTCATTTTGCTATTATAGTTCCTAAAATTGGGAAGGTTGGCTGGTTGCAAGAAACAGGTGGCAGTTGGACATGCAGTGATTCTGGGGTCAAGATGAGAATTGTTTTAAAGTATTCTACCATTTATTAGAATGACCTTGGACAAACTATTCAGTCTACTATTCACTTCTCCCCTTTGCAAAATGAGAATTACAACATAGATCTCAGAGGCTTGATTTCAAAATTAAAGAATAATGTGAATGAAGTATTTAACACACAGTAGATACTGTACAAAATACAGTTACTACTGTTACTGAAACAGAATTCAGAAAAGCTCACCACAAAGAAATAACAGATGGACTCTATGGGCCTTTTCCAAATTCAAAATGGTATCAGTAAACAGTCAATACAGTAGACAGCTTTAAGTCTTCTCCACAACTATTTCACTTTTGTCCAACTCACACTCCCTTTTTGCTGGTTCCTGCGTTTTGCCTTTCTTCAGCAAAGAGATCCTAAAGTGGTCCAGAGGAAGCAATAAGACAAATATTCCACCCAAGTTCAACCTTCCTTTGAAACTGTTCTAGAATAAGTTTTCCCCCATATGCCAAACCTTAGCATGGAATTAAAGTGATTCCTGATCATTAGCAATGATATGGTTGGAATTAGCGTTAAACAGTCTTTACCAGAGTACAGTGAGCATCCTTCTGTTCCTCTAGAAATTTTAACAAAAGCTTAAGCAAATCGAGGGAGATTATAGATCTCTTTTAATTAAAAAACACTCCAAAATCCATAGTTTCGTAATCTACCTGTCCCTCCTGAGGCTGTCTGTTCCAGACACACAATGGCTAGAAACTGGAACATCTAACGATGCATACTAATCAACTATGAGATTCAGTGTTCTGAGCCAGCACAGAAGAGAGCAAAGAATATGTCAGTTAGTTATACAGGTCACTGGGAAATGGTGAAGACAGAGTTGTTTAGTTCTCTTACCAAGCTCACACTATGGATTGTCAATGCTCTCATCTCCTCAGATTAGCACTGATGAATACTTAATTAGTTTTCATTGATAGCCTGCAATGCTGTTTATACTGCTAACAGTATGCAATACACATATGTTGTTTATACTGTTGGGTAACTGATTTGTTTTATTTTTCTATTACTCTGATCTCATCTTCATGAAGCCTATAGTCACATAATCCCAAACCTTGCCATGGAATTAAAGTTTCTGCTTTGAAGACATGCCCTGATTCTTAGAGAGAGAGAGAGAGTGAAAGAGATGCAGGCCTGTTGTATTTGCCATAAACTGGCCTACTGATGAATTAGCTGTGGCCAAATCGATGATTCATTTAAGGCATTCCCCACTACTACCTCTATCTTACTTTTTGTGGACTTTCAAATCCTAATACCACTGTAAAGTGATGGCTTTGTGCATTTCAAAGTACAAAGAGGAAAAAAAATCTATCAATTTATATTTCACCTGAGTACTTTTCTTTATGTTTTGAATTCCAGCTGAGTTGTATTCACTCACATAAAAGCGTACACAGATGCACGTCATCTCAGACAAGTTTGACAACAAATCATAAGGTCGTACAGCATTTTTCTCCACAGCTTTTAAACAGCAATATCAGTTGGGCTCATATTTAAACTGTGGTCGACCTTCCTGAGTGCTAAAACAACATGTTGGTGGACCTACCAATGCCCTTGTATAAGTTCCATGATTGCAAAGCTGGAAGAACTGAAACAGACCATTTAGAGCGTGTGTGATTACAGCCTGTGAAATTGTGTTGTATTTTTTTGTCTGCTACAGTGGCGTCTCCAAGAATGGAAAGCATAACAACTGCTGCAAACTGGATCTCAGGACAGGCACTACGTGCACCTCACACTAGAGATTAACACATTTTGAAGTGTGTTGGGAATACTGATGTGTACCTGTTCAGTGTTACCACAAAGCTTAAAATCTGAAAACCTGTGGCCATTGGTGATGTGGTGTGGTGCAGTGTAGCTAAGAAAACACTAGAGATATCTAGGAATAACCTCAGCACCCCAACACTCAGAAGCAAGCAGAGTTCTGGGGTAGAGAGATCTCAAGTGCGAAAATTCCAAGCTTCTTTGGCTTCACTCTCTGAATCTATCTGTAAGGCACAGGATGCATAATCTATCATAATGAACATAAATCTAAAAGTGAAAAGGATCTTGGATTCTATCACTTATCACATCTCATGCTAAAGAGTTGCACTCTCCACTGCTGTGTCTGCTCACAGAGTACGATATTTATCCCCTTCCCAACACTCCTGCTTGCCCATATTGCACAGCTATGAAGACAAGATATGGAAATTCTAGCTTTGCTACCCAGAAACCATGAACTGAATTTAGTGGTCAAGAATCTGGTTTGTCCTAGAGTGATTATCTTGCCTCAGTCCATTCATATATAACACTAAAATAAGGCAATGTCATTTTCGTAATAATTCAAGAAAACAATCATTTCAAAGCCATTGTGATGGGGCAGAAACATAAAGAAAACATAAATATGTTAATCATAATTGAAATGGAGGTGAATTTGGCATGCTCCCAGTTATTATAAAAACCAGGAAAACACTTTTCTGAGCGAGCTGACATTTTTCACCTCATCGATTTTAACTGCTCATTAAGACATGATCAACTGTTCATTGGAGTTTCATTTCCTTTAACTCTCCTTTTCTCCTCTTACTCAGCACTTCTCTAAATTAGTGCTTCATTTTCAACTAATGGCTACTGTAAGCCATTAGCAGCAGTTGATAATCCTCTCTCTCCCCTCATTTCCAACATAAATTCCTAAATTTTGCAGTCAGCTTTCAATGCAGTCATAAGATATGCCACCTACTGGAATTAATAAGGAGCCTTAGGACTCCCCTCCCCACTTAAACACACACACACACACACATCAATGCAGGATGTCACTCTCCAACTCCCATCATTATGGTCTTGGTCTTTCTAGTAAAGTAAAAATTTTTCATGAAAGGGAACACAATGGGATTATCAATTATATATACCTCAGTGTAATCAAGTAGATTATTTTTTTAACAAGAGTTTAAAGAGGTAAACCAGATGACCTGGATGTCCTTAATGGCAGGAAGAGGTCAGAACTCAACAAGTCAGCACAGGACACAGAAGAAGAAAGCTAACACAGACTACCCCAGAGGTCTCAGTTTGCTTAGAGATGCAAATACAGACAAATACACAAAGATGTGCCCAAGTAAGAACTCAACTCCACTCTCTATCATAATCATTTTGGGACTTGCCCTGATCATGGCCCTAAAATATTATAATGTGTGTCATTTTACATTCACATCTCTTAACCACAGATGCCTTGGAGGTACCTATATACTTTTAAAATATCTGTCTTAACACTGAATACAGAGTTGACAGCATATCAGAATTACATATGTTTATAAAAATACAGATTCCCAGGTCCTGCTTCAGACCTATTGATTTAATAGCTATAGGAAAATGGCATGAACAACTATGCTTCTTATAGCTCTAGGAATACTTCTGATATGCAATTGAGTTGAGAATAATTATATTAAATAGTTGATGAGTGACGAAATATCTCCGCTTATATCCTGTTGACCTACCACTACACTTGGAAATAGAAACAGAAAGGTGGCCCTGCATAACTCAGGGGGGACTCCACTCACATAGCCCACAGTACGGATGCAACTCCCTGGAGTTCTGTGACACAGTGGCTGTGGGAGATGTGCAAAGGCTCTGGGCACATAAAGCCATAGAGAAAAACAGCCTGATGCCTTCATGTCTTCAGTCTTTGTAACTTCAAGAACTTATAACCCCATGGCTTACTTAGGAATCAAAAGGAAAACTTTCCATCTTCATTTCTCCCCTCCCTCACCTCAGACTACAGCTGAGTTGCCCCTGCCTTCCTATATAGCATAGTTCTAAGGCGGTGCCTGTTATGCTGCTAAGAACTTGTAGTTCCTCATTACCTACTTGATGGTTGCTACTTGATGGTTGTTACTGTATTTCCTTCCTGGAGGGTTACTGAGACCTCCCCGAGAAAACCACAGCCCAGCCCCTTCCAAACTCTGCTGCTTTATGATGTGTCTCTTCCAAACATAACAAAATGAGCACTCTACCCGAAGAACTGAAGGTTGGAAAATGGACTGCAGCTGTCCTGTTGCTTGCTTGAGTAGACCAAAAATCAACTTCCAAATGTAATAATGCGTTAGTGAGAACAGTAAAAGGGGCACCCACATTCATAAAACATGGAACACTGATGTTTAGAAGAATTCTCTTTTACACCAGGAGTTGTGTTCTATCGCAAATATATCAAGGCTTGGGGGACATTCCCAGGGGCAGAGGCCCTACGATTGTGGGATAGATTGCTTGAACTCGTGTATCACGGCTGGAGCCATGCCTTCATTTTCCCTCCAAATTCTCTACAGTATAACTTTTCAAACTTTAATGTGCTTACTCATTACCTAATGATCATGTTAACCTGCACATTCTGATTCAACAGGTTTGAGGCAAAGCCTGAGGTTGCAATCCTAACACACCCCCGGACGGTGAAGATGTTGCCTCTCCCAGACCATGCTTGCTGAAGTCAATAATAAACTACCACAGTATTTCTCTCTCTCTCTGTCAAAAATAAACTACCACAGAGTTAGCACACCAAGAACGTTGGAAAATTCTCTCTGGTGCTCATACTACACTGTGATATCTAAATACAAAATGCCATACCCTACCAAGTCTTCTGAAGGTACCTTGGAAAGTTCATTAACTAAAAATTAATAATACTTCCCAAACTGTTTTTCAGAGGGACAGGTTGACATTGTCATTAATTTAGATGATTAAATAAATTCTAAGGGCAAGAATTAGGTAAGAACCTCAAACTGTAAATGTGGTATGTCCACATTCCAATTAGTCTCTCCGCTGCTCCTGAGGACTTTAAATCTTTATTAAAACAGTCATTTGAAATGCCCACATCAGAATTTCAAGACTCAATCCAAGGCAACCAGAAGTCTATGCTACAAGAAGCTAGTACTTCTAGATGGCCACGCTGCACATGGGGCCTTCAAGGACACGAGAGCCACCTGTGGAGCAGGAGGAATACAACGCGGTGGGAACCCTGGCACATAGTCAGCAACGCACCACCACACCTGTGGACGAGTCAGGTTTGCTCCAACTGCCATTGTCCCTCTTCCCTCCACCCTGCTCCTGCCTTCACATTCTTGCTCCTGTGTCCAAATTTACTCCTAATGCAGGACAACCTTAGAGAATACATCTTAATATTCTCTTGGTGATTATCTAAACTTGAATTTAGCTGGGAAAGGTGAAGCAGCTATGGGGAAATTTTCTTCTACAGGTATATTTGCTCCCTTTATTGAGAGATATACTGAGGCCACAACACTGACCAAAATTTAGACGGTGGGTGGATTTTAGATCAAAAATGTAGCATGAATCAAAATGTAATTTGGTGGGAACTTCCAGCCAAGATCATGAAGTAAACATTGTGCTCACCTCCTCCCACAACCACATCAAAATTACAACTAAATTATAGAACCACCACCCTTGAGAACCAACCATAGACTAACTGAACAGATCTTGCGTAACTAAGGATGTAAAGAAGCAGCCACATTGAGACTGACAGGAGGGGCAATGACAAGAAATGGACTGGTCCCACATCCACCTGTGGTAGTTAAGAATCAGGAGGGAGGGGGAAGCTGGGATGGCTCAGCGGGTTAAGCGCTCGCTTTGCAACCTCAGAGCCTGAGGATCGAATCCCGGGCCTGGCCCATGCAGACCCATATGCTGGGCTGGGGTGTGCCCCCAGTTCAGTTCTTGCCGGGACCTATGTGGGAGGGTCCCGGCCCAGTTCCTGCCCTGCACAGCCCTGTGCCCACCTGTGGAGTGAAACTATATGGAAAGCTGATGTCAACTGTGGAGACTGCTCTGGGCCCTCCCCCTTCTCTCTCTCTCTTTCTCTCTCTCTGTCAAAAACCATAAAAAAAAAATTTTTTAAAAAGAATCAGGAGGGACATCTCAACTGTTGAGATTCCCACTGTCAACGTAAGAACATCCAAACATGTAAAGAAATTTTATAAGAATTTATTTGAGCCAAACTGATGTCACACACTAGGGAGCAAGATCTCAAATGCTCTGGAGAACACCACTTTTGCAGTTTCTTTTATGTATTTGAAATTAAGGCAGGAACAGAAGGCAGATGACATGGAAATGAGAAAAGCAAGTCAGAGACTGGGTGACAGGGTAGTTAACAAGGGTATGTGCTCTCTTGAGGGTGGTTACAACTTATTTCAAAGGTGTCTTCACTTAGATGCACAGAAACAATGGGCAGGGCTTGCTTAAGGCAAAGATAATCCCTTTTGTAAACAAGTTATATGCCTGGAGCATGACTACCCACCATGACCTGCCCAGTTAGGAATTTATGAACAGATCACCCTGTGAGATTACTTTCTATAGAACCCCTTTTTCTCACCCATACCACTGAGGAGTGAGGGGTTCCAGGCCCACACCAGGCTCCCCAGCCCAGAGGCACCAGTGCAGGGGAGGCAATATCTGACTGTGAAAATTAGCAGGGATCCCTTCTGGGTGAGACAGAAGGCGGCTGGGGTCCCAGGCATCCTCTGAAAGGATCTGAACACAGAGTCACTCGCTCACACTCCCCCTAAGCTTCAGGAAAGGGAGAGCAGCTCAGAAAATACCAGGGACATATAGGGAGGAAAGAGAGGAACCAAACTGTCTGGCTTCAGGGGTCCCGGCGGGGCTGTGGGGGGGGTGGGGGGGGTGCCATTGTCCCTTTGTTGATCCCTCCCTACACAGAGCCAGTAGTATGGGCAGCTACCATATCCAAGTCTCCATCAAATTGGCTAACAGCTCACCACATCCTAATAATTTATGGGGTATCTTAACTATTTATGGGGTATCTTAGAGGGAAAGATACCTACAGAGCTCCTAAGGGACAATCTAGAATACCCCTTTAACCAAGAATTCTAAGTGCCAAACAAAAGGCTTAAACCATACCTTCCATGTCATCCCTAAACACACACTAGCCTTTGGAAGTCCTCTTCCATAATCCGTACACTTGGACTGGGCCATAAATGTCCCTGAAGGCTCTCTGACGTAACTTACACAGGAAATATCTGTTCTCAACATAAATGTGAGCATCCAATTGGACATGAGAAACTACGGTCCTAATTTGCAAAAATGCTCACACCATAAAATGAAAGAAAATGATATGAGATATAATTTTACCCAATTCACATTCTGCTTCAGAAAAGTGTTTATTTGTTAAGAATTTCTTTATTTTTTTATTTTATTTTGTGTGTGTGTGTATGTGTGTGTGTGTGTGTTTTGCAATTTTTTTTGGGGGGGGGTTAAATTTCTTGGGATTGCATTGGTTGGTAACAATTACATAGTTTCCAGGTGTACAACTCTACGTTACATTGTCTACGTACAGTATTGCATTATATGCTCACCATCCAGAATCAGTTCTCCCTCCATCACCTTATATCAGCTGCCCCTTCTCAAGTCCTCCCTGTTAAGAATTACTGACCTGCCCCTTTGTGGGTGACCATGTTGATATTAACTTGTTCAACACCAGTGATTAGTTCATTTAATTTTCTTTTTTCCTGAACTCCTTTGCATCTACACTTTGCACACTTACCCAGTCTTTTCCTATAGGAGACTGACAGCCATGCAAGGTTGAGCTCTGTGGTGCTGTGAACCCGCTCAGCCCAGCAATCATATTTTATTCCAATCCATCCGTCCAGGTCTTCTAAGCCCACACACCTGCACCATTAGTCACTCAGCCAAATCCTGATGGAGCATTTCCCTTTCACTCCCTGTCACCATGGTCCATTCACAGGGAGAGTCACACACTGAAAAGAAATAATTTACTTCTGCAAAATAACTCTGAGCCTCCCGGTGTTGGGCCAGCAGCAGGCTGTTTTCCGTTTCAGTGATTCCCGCTCGTTTGCCACCACTCTGATCACCGGATTGACCCCAGGGGTACAAGACGCCTTTATGCCCTGCTCAGGTGGCTCCAAACTCACATCGGGCCACGGGAACCCAGAGCTGCCAATGACACCAGAGCACCCTGGATTCTTGTGGGGGGAGATTCTGGATAATACAATTCATTTCTCATTTTGAAATGAGCACAAAATCCTTTCAGTGGATATGAGTCTGTCACTGCAACAGAAAATCTAATTCTGTAGTTAACAGCAACAAGACTACTAGAGGCTGAAGGAACTTTCATCATCATTTTCATCAACCGCACGCTGAGCAGGTCCCATACGGCAGGCCTGGCTGTGGGAGGGGCTCTGTAATAAGTGAAGCAAAGCTACAGCAAGGTCCTTCAGGCACTTAAAGGAACAAACTGCTCTCACCGCTCCAGAGGAATCCACCTTACAGAAGATTTTATGCTATAGTAAGGCCACTGCACATGTTTAATGATGAGTTTGTCCTGCACTGACCAATTAGGAATAAAATAACATAAGGCAAGGAAAAAGACCCCTACTTGGGTCCTTAAGTGCTTATTTTATGACACATAAAAATGAGAATACAGAAAAATAACTGCTAAGACACAGCCCCGAGATATTTTAACCTTCTTTTGGAGTTTTATAGCAACTTACCTTGACTCCATGCTTTGTGTTTTCCAATTAGGTTTAAGAGAATTCAAAAACTGATTTCAATATACTTGCATATTAATTAAACCTAAATATAACTGATTTAGTGGTGTGTGTGTAGATGTGTATGTACACTATAGAGCTAAGAATCTTAGCACCACACCCAAGACTAAACAGCAGTAATAGACTGTCTTTTTATTCTGAAGATGTTGAACATGTTATAAAGAATATACTTTGCTCCAATGCACTTAAAGCAAATATAGAGTATATATGTGTATGCTAAATTGATACATTGCTTCTAATTTAAAAATTAAGATATGATAGCTTTCCATTTATATTCTATATGAAAATTATACATTCATTCATTTTTAATATATTAATTATATAACTCAGGGGTGTCAAACTCGCCAGTTTGGGCCCATGGGCCGCCAGTTTGACACCCCTGAATTATAACTGGTCAAGAAGGCATCACATATTTGCAGAGAGGCACTATAGTGTCATATCAGGAGCATAAAAATAGGAGTCCAACATAGAAGGGTTGGTATCCTGGGCTGTTGGGTAACTTTGCAAACTGAGGCAAGTTATTTAACCTCTCTGGGCCCCGTTTTCCTTAATTTAACTTCTCTGAGCCCCATTTCCCTTATCTTTAAAATGGTATCATCTGCCCCATTGGTGCTGTGAGGACTAAATATGAGAAAATATGAGGACTATCCAGAAAGTATCTAGCCATGTAGCCATATTGACAGTGACTGGACTTTTTCCACTCAGTCCTTGTAGATATACCACTTAGCATAGTGGCTGGCACATATTACGTGTTCAATAAAAAGATATAATTTGTAATGTTCACTATACTTTTATAATTAGTAAGATTTCAAATGTGTAGCTAACATCAACTAGTATATATTAGTGACATTGACAGACATTTTTGAGGACCTACTGTGTGCCAAGTACTATGCTAATCATAGGAAGTATAAGAAATAATGTAAGCTGCTGGCTCTGAATAAAACCCTTATCTATGCAATAGGCTGCTTGAATTGTATTGAAAATATTCCTCCCAAATAAAGAAGATGAGAAAATAGGGATGCCTACCTTTCCTTCCCACACTTCCCGTTTAGATGCTAATGCACAAAGAAAAAGGAAGAGAGCAATGAGGAGTCCCTAGTGCTGTGATGTCCTGCTGCGAACAATCAGTGCCATCACCCCTGACAAACACCAGCCTGACAGGTGATGGGGAGTGTCAGCACATCTAACAGAATGGAGCCTGAGCCCCGAGTCCTGAAGACCTCCTTCTGAGGTTATCCCTGCTTAATTCTATGAGGCCGCCATCCCAGTGTGATTTACCCTCAAGAGAAAAAAAAAAAAAATTAAGCTTTCGTTGTCTACTTAACATTCAGTTACCGGCAGAGATCACTGATTTTTTTGGCAATACTCCCGGTGAAAGAGGAAAAGTAACAACTGCCCAGCAGAAAAACTAATAAGAAACTTGGGGAGCCTGAAAATCTAGGTGGAAGCTTGGATCAGCACAAATGTTCTTGAGAATATCACCTCGTACAGAGGTGCATCTAGAAGAACATAATTACTTAACCTGAACGAACTAAAATTAGCCTATAGGCATAGCACATGGAAGATTCTAGAAGACTATAGTTAAGAACCATTGACCTAATAATAACAATTCACTGGGAACTCTCCCAGCACAGTGACATACTGCAGCCACAGCAAAGCCAAGAAGGCACTAGGAGGTTTTTAACAAAACCTACCAGTACATAAGAAAGATTATACATTTGCCTGTGTGTCCTATGCCTTTACTGAATCAAGAATGGGACTGTAACAACGCGAGACCTAGATATTTCAGTCTAAATTATATCTCCAAGTGAAGAATGCTGCATCTTTCCTAAAGTTGGCCAGAGTCCCAAAAGTATCTGGAGAATTTGAATAATGCATGGACAGAAAGAAGGTTTAGACTTTCAAAATATAAACAGCATTGACCGTTAAGACTTTAAATCCTCATTTGCCTCCCAAAAGTAACCCTATGTTAAAAAAAAAAAATCAAATACAAGAGATGCGGGATAGCTCAGCAGACAAGCACTTGTCTCACAATCACAAGGTCCAGGGTTTGATTCTCGACCCCGGCCCATGCAAACCCATACGCTGAACTGCAGTGCAACTGCTAACCACCAGGATGACAGTGAAGGTTCTCGCCTCCCAGGAGGGAGGCCTCAGTTTAATTCCCACCTCTGTGGAATGAAACCATGTCACCACTAATGATATACAACTATGGAGAATGGTCAGGGTCCTTCTCCCTTCTCTCTCTGTCTGTCTTTCTCTCTCTGTCTCTCTCTGCCTCTCTCTCTGCCTCTCTCTCTCTCTCTCTCTCTCTCTCTCTCTCTCTCTCTCTCACCTTCTCTCAAACAATAAAAATTTTTTTAATCAAAAACAACATAATCTCATATGTTATACTTTTTGAAAACATACTAGTGTACTCTGTACTATCATGTATATAACTTTATTCACTGCTGGTAGTTGTGTGTAATCACAGCTATAATCTAGGTTTTATTTCCTATTGTATCCTATATGCATACACGAAGTCATTTTTGGATCTGTACAAACTAGTATACTTGATCTTCAGAGGCCAAACATGTCTGCACTATGGTTCATTCATATTCCCCTGGCTAATTCTATAATTACCTTAATTAAGCATAATTAACTATTACTTAAAATAACTTTAATTAAGCTAGCATAATTAGCTTAAAGGGCACTTTGATTTTAAGGGTTTCATAACAAATCTTTTGTTCTTACATCTGTCTCCTTGGATGCAGCAAACTCACGGTACTTTATTTCTAAACTCTTCCTCTCTTCAGAGAAAGGAATGGGACTAAGCTGGTCATCATCTTAAACCCACGCTGAATTAACTTCCTTTTGGTTACCTTAATTATGAAGATGTTAAATTGCAAGTGACTTTTGCGATACTGAGTTGACTTTAATGAACTTACATAAAACTCATACAGGAAATAAAACTCCAAATACAGAGGACAGATAATTAAAGTACAACACTGTTTTCTTACACAGGCATTTAGTAATAGTGATTATGAGGTTTACTCTTGTAAGCACCGTAGTGAAGTCAGCAGAGTACAGGAAAATGTCATATAAACAAATATATTCTCATTCCAGAGAGATTGAGTGACTAACACATGGGACTTCAGTAAAAGAATACTCTTAAGTTCACATCCTGGCTCTTCCTTTAACTTCCTGAGTGAAGTTGGACAAGGTCATTTTGCTTTATTCCAATATCTTTTTCTTTAAAATAAGGATAATTCTACTCTGAAGCTGTTGGGTTGGCCAAAAAGTCGTTGCAGTTTTTTGTGAGGAAATGACAGGAGATTCTTTTATGGAAAACACAATGACTTTTTGGCCAATCTAATATATTGTGAAGACAATGTGATAAAATTTGGCAAGTACCTGATATTCAGTAGGCAACAAATGTGCCTTTCCTTCTACCTTCTTCTCTCAGATATCAATTCATGACTCAGAATGACTTCCACAATAGATGGAGGAAAATGAGAGATGGCTAAAAAAACCTCAAATGAACAGAGACATAGAAAACTCCTCTGAGAAAAAATCAACCGACTACCCCATTTTTGCCCACGCATCCTACTTTGTCTTTCTTCTGTGTTTTTGATCACGAAGTTCTTTCTCTATGGGATGCTCTTCTGTTCAGTTATCTTTAGCTACTCAATTCTTTCTCTTTGATGAATATTCATATAAACTATCACCTCTTCTCAAAAGCTTCCTTCTCTGACATAATCAACACCCATGCCCCCTCTCACAAAAAGGCTGTATTAGATGCCTTTCCACTCAGCAACCATAATGGGAAAATGTGCAGGTTCTACACATATCTGCATGAGGTGGCTCTGACACATTGCTGTCATTGCCTTACTAAATGTAAATTACTTACTTATATGTCTGTTTCCCCCACCTGATTGAACTTTTTTAAGGTAGGAGGTAGGTGATTTTCATTGCTGTGTCCACATTATCAAGAATAGAGCAAGCACAGAGAAGGCACTCAATAATTGTTGAATGAGTCACAATTCAGTAGTTAAAGCATTTAGCTCTTAGTCAGATATGTGGGTGTCTATCAGAGCTCCACTACTTGTTGTTTGACCTAGGACAAATAGTCTTACTGAGTCTCAATTTCTTCTTCAAAAATAGGAATGATAGTACCTACCTTATAAGACCGTTTGCACGATTACAGGTAGTAATGCATACAAAGTATGTAATGTGCTTAGAACATTCAATAAATGAAATGGCGGGTGGAGGTGTGTGCATGATGTGCATGTACACGTCTAAGTGTAACTTCATGTTCTACCCATAGATTAAAATCTAAAGATATTATTTTCAAGATTGATACTCTTTCTTGTTGTATCACAGAATCGAAGGCCTTTTTCTGGAAGATATAGTACAGCTAGCCATGCATTTCCCAGACCTTTGTCCTTTGGAGTGAGAGGCAGAATTTCTTATTTGAGAAGGAGTAAACATTGTCTTTTGTCATGGACAGGAGCCAGTGTGGAAGAGCAAGAAAAATCTGGGCTTTGGAACCAGGTGAAACAGATTTCAATGCTGAACCCACCACTTTCTAGGTGAGAATCTTGACAAATCACTATGTGTTCCTGAACCTGATTTCTCAATTAAATAGTCAAATCTAATTTCCATGGATTAAGTGAGATGGTGCACAAGAGAACACCTCTATGGTGTTTACACCCAGTGGGCAGTGTGTAAGTATGATCTCCCCTCCCAGCTCCTCCCTTTGACCTCACCTATGGGTCCCACAGTAAACACACTGTGCTCACTCTCCATGTACACAGCCCACCTGAGAAGGCTGTGGGAAGAAGGAAGAGAGAAGAGTGGCCAGGGGCTAAGTCTGAGGCCCTAAAATACTGCTCCATAAAGTCCAAGCCAGCCTAGAACTTTTGTTCTACCCTCTATTATTTTTTATTGTTTCTGCATAGGGTGGCAATAAGAGGGTGTTCAATGGAAGAATACTGGAATGGGACTCCAAGAACTAATATATAAAAACAGAAAGTGTAGGGAAATCATTTGTTTCCCCTAATCTTGTGATTTCCTCTCGTGCAATAACCACAAAGTACATAATACCCTCTCAGATCAGTACATCAACCACTTTAGGGCATGGAAACAATGCTTTCTCCATGTTTCTTAATTCCTGGACTTCTTAGTTTCGTAACAGCTTTAGCTTCAAAAGCCCTTTGAAACATTCTTCCCCTTCAGGTTTTAACAAGTGAACTTTAATCCACAGCTTCTAATTTACAGGAGAGTACATCCCTCGTTTGTTCACCATAATTTCTCTCGGCTTCTTTTAACATATAGTGACCAGGCAAAAGGAAAAGTGTCCTAGAGAAACTTGTCTGTGAAAGGCCCTTTAACCCTGCAAATCTTTGCCTGATCTAACTCCCAGCTGCCTTGCTTGGTATTGGAGATGAAATGTGGGGGATTCTACAACTAAATGTCTATTCTGCCTCTTTTCCTGGGTCACTGCCCTGTAAGCTTTCCTACTCCAATGAAATGGACTGGACCACTGCACCTATTCCTTAATTGCTCTTCAAAAGTAACAATTTTTGGCACTGACGATAAAGCAGCAAGTAACAGCAGGTCCATTATCTGCTCTGAAGTAGCTCCCAGTCTAGTAAGAAAGACAGATGTTAATCAAAGAACCACATTAAGAAATGTGTCATTTTGGACTGTAATATGGCACTTTGTCCACGAAAGAATAGAAAACGGGTGCTTGGGATATTTGACCCACCTTGGCCTCAGTCATTCTTGAGTAGCAGAATAAAGAAAGACAGAGGAACCAATATTGCTACTTACCTGTGATGATTAATTCTATGTGTCAACTTGGCTAGGCTACAGTGTCCAGTTGTTTTGGTCAAACATTAGTCTAGATGTTGCTGTGAGGGTTTTTTTGTTTGTTTGTTTGTTTTTTACATGTGATTAACATTTATGATCAGTTGGGTGAACCTCATCCAATTAGTTGAAGACCTGAAGAGTAAAGACAGAAATATGCACGTCTAGATTTTCAGGTAACACTTACCTGGAACACACAGGATCAAACTTACCTGTGACCTAAATGATTGTTGCAGAAGTTGGCCAAGAATATGTCATCTTGAACGATTTTGACAAAGAAACCTATTTGCCAGGTTCAGGGTCCCCCACAGCAAGAGGCAGGGTAGGGGTCACAGCAGGAAGCAGAGTTTGAGAAAGGTGCATCAATGGACAATGTAGTGTTACCAGCTGCTAAGGTGTCACTCTAGAACCCAGAAGTGCCCCCAGAAGAGGAAGAGTCAGCCTGGGGCATCATGTCACAGAGGGCACCTAGGACAGATTATACCACCCCCAAATGAGTAAGCCTTTGTCCTTTTCCTCCAGTTCCTCTCCTTCTCTCTGACCCTGCGGGTCCCAGAGATGGCAGAGTGCGTGAGGAGGAGCAAAGAGACCTGGTCACGCCCCACTGCAGGTTTCCCAGCCTGGGAAAGGTGAAACCTTAAACTAAGCAAGTGGAGCTGGACTTATTAATACATGAAGATGGTGAAGTTAAGGATCTGCCACATGCTTTAAAAAAAAAATGGTTTAAAAGGAACCTTACCCAAAACTCTACCCTAAAGAGCAGTCTTGCCCTCATTGTATAAAGCTTTGTTCCTCAAAATTGCAGCTTCCTGTGCTGTTTCATCTCTTCCACTTAGCATGCACCTCAAATTCCCATCTTACTCAACCTTCTGAGACAAAGTGATTTCTGGTTATAATTCCATCATAGCCCAACATAATTTTTAAAGCATGTTTACATAAAATAGACTATCTTTTGAAATAGAGATACAAAATTATTTTTCTGCATGCCACAAAATTCTGTCTGCATAACTAATAACAGTAATTTTAGAAAATACTCTTCAAAATTTTTTGCATGCAAAACATTCTGTCTGAATAACTAATAGTAATTTTAGAAGATATTTTTCGGATTTATTTTTTTAACCTGGAAACAATGAAGTAGACAGACATGATCATTTACTAAAATGCTTATGAGAAAATACGCATTATACAACCTATATTTAGTAAATAAAAATGCCTGTGACTACTTTTCTAATAGCAGCAGAAACTGAAGGCCAGTTAGGAAAAGAAATACAGCTACGCACCCACATATACAAAATAGGTAATAGTTGTTCTTGCATTATTCAGTCAACAACAGACTGGATAGATGAAAGAGAGAGAAAGAGAGAGAGAGATAAGACAGACAGACAGACAACCACCCATCAGGGCACTGTTTTGGACTATGAGAGGTTGAAAGTTCAGAAAACATGAAAGCATTAGAAACTCATAGAAAAGAGATCAGACTTGTAGTTACCAAAGGCAGAGGATGGGAGATGGGACATTGGAGGGGTGGTCAAAGGGTACAAACTTCCAATTATAAGACAACACAATGACTACACCTAACACTGCTGTATGACATACAGGAAAGTTGTTAAGAGAGTAAATTTCTATCAGTTCTCTTTACAAGGAGAATATTTTTTTCTTTTCTTTTCTTTGTATCTATATGAGAAGATGGATTTTCACTGAACCTATTGTAAGTAATGCCATATCCCTTAAATTGATAGTGATGTATGTCAATTATTTCTCAATAAAACTGGAAAAAAATAATAGTAAAAGCAAGTAGAAATGGTGAGTTTACATAATGAGCATAGATACTTCCAGTTAAAATATAATAATAGTAATTATAATAATTACTTTTTATAGCCTTTTAAATGATTTGATTTGAAGAGCATTAGACAATGAACCAGATAATCTGATAACTCTGGCTCTTCCACTAATTAAGCTACTTTAAGCAAGCGACTTAAACTCTCAGAGCCACTATTTGACACGTCTACAAAATGAGATTAGATTAGGGTGACCAGACGTCCCGCTTTTGGCAGGACAGTCCCAATTTTTAACTATTTGTCCCACGTCCCGCGGCGTTTTAAAAAAGTCCCAATTTTTGGAAAGAATGCACGACAAGCTAGGAAACGGCGGGAGACAGACCCAATTTTTAATCAAGAACCCCCCCCCCTCTCCCCCGGTCAATGGTGTCCCACTTTACCAATGTTAAAATCTGGTCACCTTAGATTAGATTAGACATTCTTTAAAATTACATCTAAATACAATCTTCCACCAATCAATTTCCTAATTCACCCCCTTTCCTTCTTCAAGTTAGATCCCATTTCTCTTAAACACTCCTGCCCATTCCTACAGTAAGCGGTGTTACATGTTAGAGAAAATCAGGAAGCAAGGAGGTTTGCAAAGAAGGTAAATGAAATCTCAACATAGACTTCGTCCTAATTGTACCAATTACTGCTAATTTGTTCTTTTCCCAGTTTTCATTTGATCTTCTAATGGGGTACCTCACCAGAGAATAAATTTGCTCAGTTTTCTCCTTTGAGCTAGCTAGAGATTAGGTGCTAGAAAGTCCTCATTGGTCATTCCAATGAAGCTGATCTCCTGTGAAGCTTTGAAGGCAGCTTGTCTCCAAAGGGTGGATATGGAGCTCTCTAAATGCAAGATGCAAGGTATTCCTAGGAGGGTAGATAGGAAATAAAGTGCAATGAGACTCATTTTGTTCTGCAGTTTGAAAAGAGAAAACTATAAATTTAATACAGTTTCAAACAAAACCCCAATGGGTTTGTCTTGTTTTGGATGTTGACGAGCTGATTCTAAAATCTGTATTAAAAAATGTTTTAAAGAAAAGAGGGGATTCACTCTGCCATATTAGCAGGTCTTATAAACTAAATCATTTACAGCAGTACAATACTAAAGCAGAAATAGATGACTAACTAATGGAAGGAAGTAGCACAGATACAGACCTATATACATCTGGTCATTTGATATAGGAGAAGAATATCATTGTAAATCAGAGGAAGGAGAGAAAGAAGGAAGGGAGTAAGGGAGGAAAAAGAAAAAAAGAAAAGAACATAGACAATTGAATAAATAATGTTCAAGACAATTGAATAAATAATGTTCATACCACTGGTTAGACACATGAAAAAATATTGGATTCCCTATCTCATCTCATAAGCAAAAATAAATTTCAAGTAGTTTAAGGACTTAAATAAGAACAGTAAAACCTTAGAACACTAAGTGGGGGGGCGGGGGAATAAAAACAGTATAATACTGCTGTTTAAAGGTAAAAAAAAAACACAACCAAAATAATTAATTGGAATAAGTTAGACTACATTACATTAAAATTAAGAATTATTTCAGGAACAAGGCAAAGATACCCCTTTCACTTTTATTTAAACATATCTGGCAGTCCTAGCTACAGCAATCATTCAAGAAAAAGAAATAAAAGGCATCCAAATGGGAAAGGAAGCGGGGATCACTTCCTTTGTAAATTATAGAAGTGTCTAACCATTACACTGGACACCTGAAACTAATATTGAATGTCAAGTGTAATTACAAATAAAAATTTTAAACTATATATTAACACATAAAAATAAAATAAAATTAGGAATTTCTGCATATCGAATGAAAATATTTTTTAAAAACCTTTATGGATAATTGTAACCAGTTTAACCTAGAAGAGATAGATATCCAGAACAAGCAAGCCAACAGAAAAACATGAGCATGATATTAAAAGGTAATGTCGAAAGAGAAAACACAAAAAACCAATAAATATATGAAAAGATGTTCAACCTCACAAGAAATCAAGAAACTGCATATGAAAACTAAAACAAGTTAACATTTCACACCCACATAATATCACCAAGTTTTGAGAAGAATATGTAATAAGAGGAACTCTTATACTAAATTGGTACAATAACTTTGAAGAGTTATCTAACAATATTTAATGAATTTGAATATGCAAAGAATTTTTTTAACCATGATAATCCCCTGGGACCAACCACCCACAGCAAAGTCACGAAGCCAGAAAAGATATGAAATTTGAAGGAAATGGCAATGAATTAATTTTGACTGGAGTTCATGTGAAGACACACTGGTAAAATAACATCTTTGGTTTAGCAATAGGTCCTCTTCAACTTGGCTACAAGATGTAATTCTTCCTCAAATTCTATCCCATAAACAATGGGGATCATTTGAAGACCAATAAGCAGGAGGATGGCAAACTTGGAGCAGAGCTTTGGGAATTCAAACTCAAGATTAATGAGGAAATCTGTGAATGATTATAAACTGAAGAGGGACATGGTCCAATGTGCATTTTGGAAAGATAATTCAAACAAGAAATGATTATTCTATCTCTGTGCATTTGCTGCAAAACAGTTGATACTCAATAAATTATAGTGTGGAGAAGGGTGAAAAAGGACAAATGACCAGCAGAAAATGATAGGTGAACAGATCATACTAGAACATAAATTATGAAATCTTCAATACGGGAAGTTTGCACAACACAGACCATATCACTTGACAAAATTCCTGGTAGATGTTAAGAAGTAGAGGTGCTATGGGATTTTAAGATACTACAATCATTTGCCTATTTCTGATTTCTACTTTCTTTTAATAAAGCTTTCTTCTTACAAATGGCATGTTTTGGTTTTTTTATTGTTTGTGACAGAGACAGACAGACAGAGAGAAAGGAGGAGGGCCAAGGGCAGTCTCCACAGTTGCATGTCATTAGCTTTCTACATAGCTTTTCCACAGGTGGGTGTGGGGCTACATAGAGAAGGAACACCCCCCCCCCCCAGTGAGAACCGAACTGGGGCACTCCCCAGTTCAGCATATGGGTCCCCACAGGCCAGGACCGGGATTCGATCCTCGGACCCCAGGGCTGCAAGACGAGCATTCAACCTGCTGAGCCATCCCGGCTTCCCCAGAGCTGGCATTTTTGATATAAGAATTACATACATCAAAATCTTTGACTTATTATTTCTCATCTATCTTTCACTGTCCAGCTGTTTACACAGCTCCTAAGAGAGTAATCCATAAAGAAGTACATCAATACCAGAGAAATGTAAATGCAATAAAATATACGCACATACCCACCCATTTCCAACTTGTAAACGAACCGAGCTCTTTTACTATGATTTCATTATATTCTTTACAGAGGTCTGTAACCAAAAGAAATTTCTATTATCTAAGGTCCCAAATAGAAAAAAAAAAAAATGCTTATTATAGCTCACTGTTTATTAATATAAAACATTATAGTATAGAACTTATTATTTTGAGAAGAAAAATAGTATATTTTCATTTTCTCTTAAACACAAAGGATTCAGTATACATAAATAGAGCATATTATAATTAATTCCAGTACATTAAATTCTTCTGAGAGTAGTCCTATAGCACTTGTCAGGTAGAACTGTATAAGAAGTGACTTAAGTAGTTGTTTTTACACCATACTTACTGCTTTTGCTTCTTTCCTTACAATATCTGAAACTTAGACTGTTCAAAAATTTTTCTCACAACTTATCAAAAAGAACTACGTATTTCATTTACTAATATCCCATGCACTCATTTCTACATAATACCAGAACAAACCTCTGTGTTTCATCTCAAATACACCATTGAGAAACATATAAATGTCACAAGCCTTTCTCATTTTTTTCTGATTTTAAAAATCAACTCCACTCTAAGCAGAATATACAGTCTCACTAAAACAGTGCTTTGTCTAAAATGTTTATTAGGTTCAGTTCAGTACTACTTCTTAGCATTTTCATACTATATTATTTAGCAAGCTTCTTATTTATTTCCCTACAATAAAAATGCCTGACCTTGGAATAAAACATCTGTTAGTAGAAGGAATTCGAGATGTCGATTCAAATATCCTACCTGTGTTCTTCCTTTTTCTTATTTCCTCCCATAAAAACAGCACCAATCAGCCCTTCTTAGCAAACAAATACAGATGCCAGACTTCTGAATGCACTTCTCCCTTTTCAGAAGTTCTTTTCCAAACACATAGAAAACTACAGAGCTAATCTAAAACCACCTCCTCCAAACACAGCAGGGGTTAGCTTTAGACACAGTTAATATTTTGTCCAAATCCATGTCACAAAATGAATAAGCTGGAAAAATGGAGCACACATGGGTAATTCCGGGTCACACTTTCAGGTATAGTTATTGTCATGATTATTGTTATCAACATAAAGTGTATAGAATGCTAGCACCACCAAGGAATGCAACAAAAAGGCTGAATTTTGGCTTCATTTTTGTAAGATTTTTCTCCATTTTTTTTTTCTTGACCCATCACAGTTTGGTCCTGCTGCTATTATAGTGGAAAAAACACTCAGGCCCCATCTGAATGTAGGAGTACCTTTTCTTTACTTTCTGTAAGTGTCTCCTGAATACCCACTTCAGAAAAATCACAGTCTAACTTATTCATTCAGATATTTTTCCCACAAAACCAACCTCTGCTAAGATTCCTAGCACAAGGAGAGTATCATTATTAGAATCACATTTAAATGCATTTTAGGAGTTTGTCAAAAATGATTTTTCAAGACCACCATTACTTTTCAAAATTGCTAACATGATCCTATGAAAGAACAGACCTTTACTTGGGCTCTCGGGTTGCTGACCATGAAATCTGACCCATCAGTGCCATTCTGATTAGAAAATGCTGCTTATCCGTTAAACAACTGCATTTCTGGAGTTGCAAGCAAACTTTCCCCATGGGCAGAACTTTATTTTCTTCAGATGAATAACAAACCCCCATAAATATCTAAAGGAAGTTATTTTACCTGTCTATCCTCACTTACCTGACAGATCAATGTAAAACAAAAAAATGTGGCATCTCAGAACTAAATAAATAACGTTCACTTATATTTTCTGGGGTATTCTACTCGCTAAAGAGTTTAGAATTATTCATATATCAGTGTGATGTGTAAACAGAAATTTAGCACACTAAGGTTTTACAATACCTGAGGATCAACTCCTTCTATGCCTTCCATGTCTTTCAATATAAGAACCTTTAGCCAAGACTTTAGCTTTGTTTTTGTAGAAAATAAATTTTAATTCCTAATAGGTTAAGACGTGTGTCTTGAGTTGCGCCATCTCTACCAAGAGCCACGTCCCCATGAGCCTGTCATAAATCAAATTCTGAAAACAGCCTCCATTTGCTACCATTGTGTCCTTCCTCTTGCATCCCTGAAATCTCATTTAGGATACAAAAGCTATAATTTCTCTCCTTTTAAAAGCAATTCATAACCCTAATTTAACATATTTAAACTGTATGCTAAACATTCCGATGATGCACCCGGGTTACAAGATCCAGCGTCTGCTCTCAAGGGGATGTTTAATGAAGCTTCATAATGCTATGAATTACTTCTAGTGCACTGTCACGAAGAAACAAATAATTAAGCACCCACTGAAGCAAAACAAATATTCCAACATCAATATAGCACATAAAAACACCCAACTTGTCAGGTAATTTAGCACACTGGAATTTTTTCAATATTCTTTCAACTGACAGTAACAGCCCCAATTCTCAGGGTAATCTGGAAATTTTATCATGTATTGAAATGCAATTCCTTTTAAATGTTGAACTCTGCACATTTTAACAGCCGTTATTGCACCATCTCCCACATACCACATTCATTCTGCTGTTAGAACCAAGCTACAGCCAGGAGAAAGGACCAAAAAATCCAGGTACAGTACACCCTACTAGGTGCCCTAACTAAAATCGCTTAATATTCATAAAGAACTAAAGTTATAACAGCAAACAGCAGTAGGATTTTACTGACTTTATGACATCTGTGACTGCAGATGTTATGATTTCCCTCAATAATCAAAATCAAAACAAGAATTAATGAGTTTGGAGACAGCCTGAAATTTCTGGGCCTTTCCTTTTTATTGGGCTTCCCCCTAGGCCTACTGCAGTGTCTACATGGAGTAGATATTTGTGGAATGAATAAATAAATGAATAAATAAGTGTTTTTGAACCCTATGTCAGCCCCAACTCTAAAATTAAGTTTGCAGTAGCTTTTCTTATATTGGAATTGAAATGGATTAAATATACTTTCCTCCCATGGTGTATCCTCAGCAACTTAGTACCATTTTCTTCCTCTCTACCAACCTTCCCCCATTTTAATTCAGTTATTAGGTTTGGCCTATATGCTTGGATGGATTTACACAATTTTATGAGAGAAACCCTCACTGCTATAACGAATAAAACCAAAAATCTCACAGACCTAACATAATTACCTTCCCATAGTAACCATCAACATTTTATCTCCTGAAGTGGAATATGTGAGCTCCACAGCCTTTCCAGTTTAAATCAGTGAAGAAGTGGGTCTTTAATATAGTCTTCTTTTCTTTAATGGTTAAATTTATTGGGGTGACATTGGTTGATAACAATTACATTGTTTCCGGGTGTACAATTTTACATTACATCATCTATACATTGCATTATGTGCTCACCACCCAGAATCAGCTCTTTCCACCACAGTATATTTGATGTCGCCTCCCTACTCCCCCCTCCCCACAGGCTCTCCCCTCCACCTCCACCCTTACCCTCAGGTAACCACTAAGCTATTGACTCATAGGTGGAATATAAAACTGAAAGTAACAAAGAAACAAAAACTCATGAACACAGTCAATAGTTCAATAAGTCTTTAAACTGTCTTTAAACCAGTCATAGATCTCATTCTTAGAAGAGTTGTGTGACATAAAGATGATCCTATTTGTTTTCTCCCCCAAAAAGCCTGGTCATAATCTCAGCAAAAACTTTTAATTCTAAAGTCAAATTTAAAGAGATTCACAAAGGTATTTTTCCAAAGGTTTTAATTACATCAACTTCTGCCTCCGTCCCCCATCTTTTTATGGCCATTCCAAGAGGACTTACCAGATCTAATGAAACATTCTGAACTCTTTCAAGTGGTCAGTAATACGAAAGAAAGCACTTTTAGAGATCATTATTGCCTAAACTGCTCCAAAAAGACAGGGTGGTGCACTAGAACATAATCTTCCAAGAAGAGGTTATAATGAATTCAGTCTACATTTAATGAAAACCATTTCTTGCCACAGGAAACAAAAATACAGATGCTATGCAGCTATACAGATGCTATGCCTCTGCTATTGAACAAAATTAAATAACAAAGCAATTTCTAAGAGTGGCAACTGAGAGTAAAATAATCTGGTATAGTAAATAGTA
This sequence comes from Craseonycteris thonglongyai, assembly GCA_004027555.1. Taxonomy (NCBI): domain Eukaryota; kingdom Metazoa; phylum Chordata; class Mammalia; order Chiroptera; family Craseonycteridae; genus Craseonycteris; species Craseonycteris thonglongyai. The sequence continues at coordinate 77,246 of PVKE010002040.1, forward strand.
AAAATAAATGAGATTTAAAATTTTCTAGAGATTAAGTTACAGTCATTGAACTTTATTTATATGCCATGCAATATCTTCTGCATTTCAGAAAGAAAGGATATGGGAAATCTCTCATTTCTCCATACAACACACATCACTGACTTGTGGGGGACGGCCAGGAGGCTTGGGGAGGTGGAAAGCAAAGGGTGCTTTTACACCGCTTGACCCTGGCCTAACCAGGCTTAGAGACGGGACAAGTGAGCCGGTTTCATGTCTCCTGCTTATTCCCCATTAATTGGTTCAAAGGTTTGAGATCAACATGTTTTTTCCTCATGCAGTCATGAATAGAGAAATAAATCAGGTAGCGACAGACACTTTAGGTTTCGACTTCCTTGAGAAACTGAACGTACTGAAACTGTGCATTCTTTGATTGATGTTAGGATCACAGGTTAGTTAATCATTTGTCTCACTGCGTTAGAATGTGCATGTAGTCGTTTTCTATATAAGTCTGATGTTCAATAAACTCGGGGCTGCAGCTGTATTTTGCAGACCCCCCAATCCCATTTTTGTGTTTGTCTGTTTTTTAATCCTCACTCCCCCTTTCAGGCTGTTCGTGAGCGACAGGCCGGACCCGCCACTGACTATCTCAGCAATATTTCCTACCCCCTCACCTGAATTATATGCATATCCTTGCAAAGTACTTCTCTCACTGAAATTCACAAGAAATCTACAGATGAACTCTAACATTACATGAATTTAATGTAACAGTGATTTCCTTAAGTATAATTAAGGGTACCATGATTGGAAAAAGGAAAATTATGTTAACGGAGCTGACAATCTGTTGTGCAAAGCAACTTAGTCCGATTTAACTTTTGATCAATAGTGGTGCTTGGGAGTAAAGAGAAAACAGACAGAGCATATCAATTAAAAACTGGTCTGAACAGGAGACACTTCAGATGAAACTCGGCTGCATTTGAAAAATGTGATTTCCTAAAAGCCACTATAGTTCCTGGCTACCGTGTAAGACTCTACTTTTATATCAGGTTTAGAAAACTGAAGACAGCGTGCTGGTCTGCACAACATACAAGATTTTCCATTTTGCATTTTGTGATTTGAAAGAGAACTATACTGGTATTCTATTCAGATAAACTATGCAGTAAATAACAAGTATTCTCAGGCAGATAACCACAAGCTGTGTATTTATTTTCACTGGTGAAGCTGCTCCAATATGTGCTGCAACTCAGTTTCCTGGGTAACCTCCTGAGGACTCTCTCACCAGCCACACAACCACCCTGTCTGCCCTTTTCAACGTAACTCATTACGGTAACAACAGAAGCCAATCCCCTTAAGACAGCAGCAACATAAACCCAAAACCTGTTTCTCTTCTCTATATTTACAATTTTGTTCCCTGAGTTAAAATGGCACGACACTTTGCTTATTCTTGTTAGCCTCTCGGGGAGACAAAAAAAATCATCCTATAATCTTGCTCTAGTCTATTTTTCATTTCACATATAAATATTATGCCCAGTCAGCTGAGTAGCAGGAAAAATATAAGCAAGAATATACTCCAAATTTTCCAAACCACTCAATGCTATTTTGATTGCAAGGAGTTTAATTTTCTAATGTGAGGTATTATTAAATATACTACATAAACTAACCATTTAAACCAACAATCTTGGTGAGATAATTCAGTATCTTTGTTACGCTGAAAAACCTCCACAATAGACATATGATACTTCACACATAAACTCTAATTATACTAATTACAATGCAGGAGGAAAACAGCCTTTGTTTTGTTAAATGCCTAATAAAACTGAGCACCAGCGCATTCCAAATAAATACATTAGGTATTGGTTAAGCAACAAGTCTCTTTGTCACATTATTTACAGGGGCTGAGAGAAACAGCCTTCCTCAGACATTTCCTATGGCCATAATTCTTCAGCCTGGTCCCAAACATTTATTGACTAAACTTAAAATTTAAACTGGGGGGACAAACCAAAGCAAATTGATGTCTATATTTAAGACCAAACTAATTTTGTTCAATTATCTTTGGCAAGACTAATTAAATAAAGTCACTATTTTCTATTACGAGGCATCTTAATTATCTGCATAAAGACAGGCTTGAGTGAAGGGATTAGGAAGTACAAATTGGTAGTCAAAAAATAGTCACAAAGGTGTGAAATACAGGATGGGAAGATAGTCAATAATGTTGTAAAAACTAAGTATTGTGTCAAATAAGCACTAGACTTATTGGAGGAACACTTCTTAACTACATAAATGCCTACCCACTGGGCTGTACACAAAAACAACTAATATAAAACAATACTGAATGTCAACTATAATTTTTAAAATGTATATACAGTACAGGATATAAAGTACACCATAGAGAATAGTCAATGGTATTGTATTATAATAGCTGTGTATGGTGACAGACAGGTAGTAGACTTGTCGGCATTCTCACTTTGCAAGGTGTGTTGTTTTGTACACCTGAAACTAATTTAAAAAAAAAAGAAAGACAGGCTTGGACTGACTTTTGGAGAAGCACAAGAAGGTCATCAGAAGTTCTTGATAACCTGGTTCCAAGAGCACTACTAGTATAAAGTAATGTAAGATGTATACACCACCTTAAATGTAGCAGGAACACTGTTCTAGAGAGACAATGAATATAGAAAAATAAAATGAAAGAGAATAACATGTAACAATACGGTAGACTCTCTGATAACTGGCATTCTCAGTTGCTTGAGAGTGCTGGTTGCTTGAACTCAAATTAACAAAGAGTCTACTGCAATATGGTTGATGGTGACCTTGGGATTTTAAAAAGTCTTATTTTCAAGTGAGGCTATGATTATAATAAATTAAATAAACATCAAATAAACACTAGTTATACTAGTCATAAAACTAACTGGTGGACTCAAGCAAAACTAATGAGACTATTTCTATTCTCATTCCATCAGAAAAATATTCTGGGAAGATGGTAGCCTCGTTGTCTTTGAATCTTCCTGATTCTTCACATACAGCAACTACATAGCGTAATAGCCCATCTATGCTCACCTCAAAACATGACAACTGAATTTTAAAAACAGTCCCAGAAACTAGAAGGGACTATGTCCAATCCAACAGCGGGAGCATATAAGGAAACTGCACTAAGAACTGAAGGAGTTAGAGCAGTCTAGACCCCATGAAACTGACAGACAGGGTTTTCTTCTGAAACAGACACCCATGAAGAAAAGAATGGGAACTGAATTAAAATTTGACAGAACAAGTGGAATAGAAGTGAAGGAAAGCGAATGTCCAGACACTCATACAGTGTATAAGGGTGAACTCTTGGGTGGTAAAACTGCTGGGGGGAATAAAAATGCACAATGTCATTGCCATAAAAATCAGTAGAATGGTTACTCTGATGGTAGGAAGTGTTTGTAACTGAATGGGTCTTGCCAAGCGGTTCCTGGGATGGCTGGCAAACTCCTATCTCTTGGCCCGAGTGGTAGCTACAAAGGATTTTTTGGTCTAAAATAATTCACGAGCTAAAAACAATATTAAGGAAAGGAAGAACAGGGGGATAAAAGGGAACGAAAAATAAAAGCAACAGCAAATCCGTGAGGTTGGAAGATGCTAGGAGCTATGAGTATGTTTGTTCGGTCTACACAGTCAGAAAGGGGCTGAAAACCCGCAAAAGCCCACCTTCCAGCCCCAGGGAAAGAGTATCCAAGCTGAGGCCAGCAACAGCCTGTTGGTAGAAAGTGCTCCGTCTCCCACAAATCTGTATATTCAGATTTCTCACCACTGTCGTTTTGCAGAGCTAGGTTAGAGCACTCACTGTAGATCCCACGATCCAGGAAGAGAAACACTGCCCTAGGAAAATGATACTCTAATTCTATATCGACAGAAGGAAAAGAATTAGCCTCAGTGCTCCATCAGCTCATGTGAAAAACAAGAAGTTGAAATTGAAATGGTTCAGACGATTTTATTGTTTGTTGGTTTGTTTTCTTTCTACACTCCTAGCTTCTATAACAATAAAATAGGTTTGGCATGGCACTATGTTGTTTTGTAGTCTATCACAACATATGAAAGTATAATGGGATGAAATGACAATTGTGAAGCCCGAAGGAACCATAATACAAATGCTTCCTATGGCACAGGAGGGTAGGAAAGGAGGAAGCTAATCTCTAGAGATGAATCAAAACCAATGAAAAGCGTTCTGTGGTTATCCCCCCTGCTGCTCCACGGCGGTGCCTGGACATTGGCCCTCTTACTGTGGAAGGGGGCAGTGGCTCAGTCAGGCACCACCGGGTCTGACGGGGTCCCACGGAGGTCTTTCCCCCATCCTGCCTTCTACTGAGCAAATCTGCACTTCAGCGAGGGAAAGAGAAGAGCATCTACCATCGACTTGGGCCATGAAGCACGTGTACAGAACCTTAAGAATGTCAGTGGGCACCAGATATGTGGTGATAGAAGGAAAGCTGATTCTGGGTAGTGAGCACATAATGCGATGCATAGGTGATGTGATGTAGACTTGTACATCTGGAAACTATCTAATTTTTACCAATCAATGTCACCCCAATAAATTTAACAATAATAAAAAAAAAAGAATGTCAGTTAGGGGAAGCTGGGATGGCTCAGAAGGTTAAGCGCTCACTTTGTAGCCCTGGAGCCTGAGGATCAAATCCCGGCCCCGGTCCATGCAGACCCATATGCTGCACTGGGGTGTGCCCCACTTCAGTTCTTTCCAGGGCTTATGTGGGAGGCTCCTGGCCCAGTTCCTGCCCAGTGCGGCCCCACGCCCACCTGTGGGGTGAAACTATATGGAAAACTAATGCTGTCAAGTATGGAGACTGCTCTGGGCCCTCCCCCTTCTCTGTCTCTCTGTCTCTCTGTGTGTCAAAAAAAAATAAAAATAAATCTTTACTAAAAAAACAATAAAAATAAATCTTTACTAAAAAAAAAAAAAAAAAAAAAAGAATGTTCATTTAGTTACTTACCGTAGAGTCAAGCAACACAGAGGCTAGAAGTAGGTGCAGAGATCTAGGAAGTTTCTCGCAAAGGAGTCGCAGCCCTACCAATAACACAGAGCTCCATTCCTGAGGTCTTGGGGGACAGCATGGGAACACTTCCTTGACCAAAAGAGACTGTCCTCCAGACCCATCCATGAACTCTCTCCTGCTCCCCTCTGCCAATCACTCCTTGTAACCCCTCACCCCCACACCCCAGCCCTGGGCCCCTCGTTCTCTTCTAGTTGGCCTCTAGGCAGGGATTCCATGTGTCCCTACTCCCTCTGGTTCTCTCACTGCTTAAGCAGCAGGAGTGCTGTGGACTCACCAGGGTGGTCTAGCCTTCAAGTAGAATATCTGAAAACAGTGCAGCACTCCCGTAGTGGGAAAGATAACCTCATGTTGGCCCGCCTCCTCAAGCTCATTTTGCTAAAGGACAGGCTTTTTCCTTTTCCAGCTTTGAGTTTCATATGAAAAACGTCCAGTGTTTGAGCCTTCACATCCAGGAAAGGAGGTGGGTTGCCCCTGAGCTAATGTAAGGGGAACCCCACGTGAATGAATTTAATAAAAGTTTCAAACTTAGATCATATATATACATACGTGATTTGTACATATATACACACACATATATATATCTACCTCACTATGTTTAAGTCAGTTCTTGAAAAAAACTGTGGAATCCAGTTCACGGTGGAACCCCCTAAATAAACAATACTGAAGGGGGGATTATAAAGAGTAAGGAACATTTGCCATAAGGCAGAGTTGGGTTTCCAGAAGCTAGGCTACAGGAGGCCTACATGAGTCTGCAAGAGAGTATATTGAGGGCTGTCTGGAAAAAAAAATCCAGCCATAAATGCGTGTTTTTCATATGACATGGCTGGATACCTTCTGGGCAGCCCCTGGATGGTCACAGAGCTGTTTCAAATAGGGCTCCCAAAGCGTCAGCAAGAGTTCTGAGCAGAATAACCAGCACACAGTAGCAGACAAAGAAACAGTTCTTGAATGAAAGAATTATTAAAATAACGGTGCTTGCCTCTGGCCATGGGGATGGTGAGGCCTTTTATGCACATCTTGAATTTTGTCCACCTGCCTGTCCTATATGCACAGATCATGCCTGTATGAACAAGCGGGGTTGTACTATGCTGTGATCAATTAGCCCTGACATCTCAGTCCTCAGACATCAGGGTTTCTTTCTCATTGGCATCGGAGTCTGATGGAAACCAAGCAGTTTCCCCACAAGGTGACCCAAGAATCCAGATTGCTTCCATCTGCCAACTCCTTCATTTACTATGGTACCCACGGGAGAAAGAGGTGGAAATAGCACGTTCTCTCTTAACTGCATCACTGTTCACATTTCAGTGACATGACCCCACTGAGATGCGGGGACCTGGAAAATGTCATTCAGACATGATGTGCTCTCAGAAATGCAATGTCCTAATGAATACCTGAGATTCCCCAGGACGCTTTGGGAACTCTGACAACTGGAAGACACAGGATGAGGGTACTTATGAACAGCAATTTGTCATCTTACGACACTTCCTTTAACAGTGAAAATACAGGTTTAGGAACATGGCTCTAGAAACGCATGATAGAGCCAGGGTTAGGCCATTCTAGATCCACCATCTAGATACATGATGTGAGAATACAACTAATAAGAATTTAAGTTTAGGAGTTCTTTAGCCTTTATATCTTACATTCGGTCCCAAGAGCTTTCGTGTGCTGGTTTAATATCTTTATTCAAGAATTGAGGTACCTCACCTCTCCGTACTCCAAATGAGAATGTTAAAGCTGCAATTAAACGTTTCCAGGGCAATTCTCTCCAGTAGGAAAGACAGGCAGGACAGACACCTCTAGAGAGAGAAGCGGTGGCCAAGTTATACTGACAGTACTTGCCCAGGGACAAGTCTCTTTCTGCTCAACTCTACCAGGACTCTGAAAATAGGAGAAAGGTCACACATCTCTGTCTGGACAGAAACCTCATGTGGGAGGCGGGGAGACTAAGAATCGGTGTGGGTAACACCGACTGATTTCCTAATGTCTTTAAAGCAAAGCTTTGGGAATGAAAAAGCCTTCTGATGTTTGTCTCTTTCATTTGCTAGCTCATTTTTAGAACTATCTGTTAAAAGACTAATTCAAGAATAATTAATTACATACTGTCAATTGCAATATGTATTACCTTTTTCGTTTTTTTTTAATATTGCAGACGGCCGCCTTCTCACTGACCAGTTCACTGTTCAATTCCCCGGTGGAGGGGATTGGGTGAGGGGGCCATTGTCCGCATCGCAGGGTGGCTGCTGATTGACAGGTGCTATTCAGTGGGGAAAGCTTGAGAAACAGACAAGGATGTCCTTCTGCGACAATTTTTAGACACCTTGCAGGTGCCAAGAAGAACACTGGGCCCGAAGATGTGCAGTAGAAACACACGTTGGTGTTGCAGCAGCAAATGGAGGTCTCTGCATTCCACGCCAGAAGCCCACAAAGCCGTCCTGGCCCATCAGACTTCTGGAAAGCTCTAGCTGTGTGGCCCGAGCATGCGCACTCCACCTTGCTGTTCTGGCCTAAGCCGGTCTTGGGCCCAAGCCCATTCCCACGCACCTGACCGGGCCTCTGGAAAGAGGTCCCGCAGCACCGCACTCGGCGTGGTGGGGGCGGCAGGTGTGCACCAGTCCTGAGGTTTTCTGCGTGATGAGGGGAGTGAGCCAGGCTCCTTAAGCCCCAGTCCAGAACAGGAACCTCAGGGCCGTGTTTCCCCGCCCTCTGCTCCCCTGCCGCTCCCCCCACCCCCCTGGAACCCCAGGGATCACGTGAGATCGGGCTTGCTCTGGGACAAGACATTGCACCTGCGGCTGCATCTGCCCGATTCCACCCATGAGGTTCAGCAAGTCCCTGCCTCTCCAGCAGGATCACAACTACCCCCTACACACCTGAAGTCACCAGCACACGCCCCATGAGCTGCAATTGCTCTGTTTGCTGTCTTGAAAAAAAGAGGAGGAGGGGGAGGAGTGGGGGAGGGGAGGGTTGGGGGAGGGAGGGGGAGGAGGGGGGTGGGAGAGGGGAATGGGAGTGGAGGAAGAAGGCGAAAGTGGGACAGAAGGAGGGGTTTTCTGCTCTCTAGGTCATGAATTCTTTTGAAATGTATCATCTATTCAAAATTTGTGTTTCCATTTTTTAATACAAACACGTCAGATTGAAAACCGAATGCAAATATTGATCATGGGATCCTACTGTGCCCTCTCTCCCGGTGTGGGGTGTGAGACCCAGGCATGGCCTGCTGTTGTCTCCCACATGTTCCTGCCCCCCTTCCCGTAGACGGGGCCCAGACACTCGTTTCTGCCAAAGGGCTGTGAGCAGAAGTCAGTGTGTCATTTTTAGACCGAAGCGTCTGGGGGCCAGTGCACAGTTCCCTTGCCCTGCCCTGGGGAGCTAGAAGCCTCCTGTTTGAATGGCAGAGCTGCAAGAAGCCAGGGTCATCTGTGGTACATTCCCCAAGACTGAGAAATGAGGCTTCATGTGTTACATCACGGACATGTAAAGACCCATCATTACCATACATATAAGGTGACCAGACGTCCCGCTTTTGGCAGGACAGTCCCAATTTTTAACTACCGGTATTTGTCCCACGTCCCGCGGCGTTTTTAAAAAGTCCCAATTTTGGGAAAGAATGCACGACAAGCTAGGGAACAGTGGGAGATAGACCAAATTTTTAATCAAGAACCCCCACACCCCCCCCCAACCCCCAGTCAATGGTGTCCCGCTTTACCAATGTTAAAATCTGGTCACCTTACATACATATTGCACCTGTAACATGGTGCATGATGAACAGTTAATATTAGGGGCTCTGTTGTTGTTTTCACTTGGAATTTGTAGCTCCATCCTAAAATCAGACACTTCATCTTGTATGGTAATTAGACAATGAAAATAAGAAAGTTAAATTCTTGAGAAATTGTGAGATGTAACAGGCAGTAGTTATTTAATAACATTAATAAACTAAAATAAATAAATAAATGAGAATTTCCTAGCAGTTTTATGAAAGAGGTAATTAAGAATGGAGCTGAGGGAAACCAGATGCCTCATGGGGTTAAGCGCTTGCTTGGCAGCCCCAGGAACTGAGGATCAAATCCCAGCTCTGGACCATGTGGACCCATATGCTGAACTGGGACATGCTTCCCATGCAGGAGGCCTCCAGCGCAGTTCCCAACTTGCATAATCCCTGCCCACCTGTGTAGAACAAAACTATGTTGAAAGCTGATGACGTACAACTCTGGAGACTGCTCTGGGCCCTCCCCCTTATCTCTGTCTCTCTATGTCTCTGTCTCTGTCAAAAACAATCAAATAAATCTTAAAAAAAAAAAAAAAAAAAGAATGGAGCTAAGCGGCTATGCCACTAAACAGAGGAGTGGAACCATGGTCACAGGCAGTCCTCTCAGTGGCTCTGTGTCTCATTTGAAAAATGGGATTCAAGTCCTTTGTCTATTTAAGTATAACAGTGCTGTTGAGGAGCATCCACATTCTGTCCATTTCATGTCTCTGAGAGGTGACATCTCTGGAGCATGTTGTTTTCCACCTGAAAGATGTAAAAGAAAGATGGGTTAAAACCTTTAACATTAAGAAGTCTTCGGCAATAGTCTCCTAACTTTATGATTGTACTAATTGTAATAGTTTCATTTTACAGATCATAAATTGAAATATTTGTCTTAGTGGAAATTAAGAATTGCAATAGGGATTAGACCTCAAAATTCCTGACTCTTGATAAAATACAGCCTTTAACTTCAGCCAAAGTGTAATCCTCCGGGAAACCAAAAAGGAAAATAGATCACTTGAGTGACTGTCATCCTGGAAACTAATAAATCTGAATTTTAAGTGCCCTTCTGGTGCTGATTTGCTCTATGCTGACATCCAAGTCATTTATCATTTTAGGATTTCTCATGCTCTAACAATAGAAAACCGAAGCACTTTATAAGGGTATTAATTCTACTTGTTCCTTGGGGATACAATAATAATGTAAAGTTCTTTGAAATGGCAAGTACTAGAAGGAAAAAATATCTGGTTCAATGTGCTATTCCTATTTCAATATCAAAGCCCAATGCTGTGATTTAAGGATAGAATGAAATCACTTCAAATTGAATGGTTGATGAAATTTCCCAAAGCTCAGCTGTATCTCATTATATCAGATCCTTCAGTTACTAGGGTATGCAACTATTACCAAAAAAAGACAAAAAAAAACATACCCTGTCTGTTCAGAAGGTAAACTGACATTTTTCCCTTCACTTTGTATTACCTCATGCATTTGATTCCTAACATTATTCCAAATCTCCTTGGATATAATGATATGTGGGGTAGCACGTATTGCAATCTTCAAAGCAAAGTGGGAGCTCAGAAGCTCAAAAACCCACTCCTTCTTCTTTTCCCAACAGGAAATTCAGTCCTTTTTAAATAAAAATTTTTGAAAGTTTTTTTCTGCTTTACTTAATAAATAAAAAATGGATATTAGAACAGTAGGCATTATAGCAATGGAAGGTGAACAAAATAAGCATTTTAAAGTAGAGATTCTTTTAAAGGACTGATCGCCGGGTTACTAGATGTAGAATCTGCAGTTCTACTGCAGAATTTGAAGTCCTTTCTTGTACGTTTCTTCCATAGGTACTAGCCAAAAATCTTCCATGAGTTCACAGGAATTTCATTCTCTAGCCTGTGACTTTATGGAATTTCCACTCGGCTACTGTCTACAGAAATACAGAAGCCAACATCACCAAGCTCAGATTTCAAGAGCTCCACAATTCATTTTCTCAATATGGAATTGATAATGGAATTCATTGATGTTTCAAAAAATAGCCAGAATAAATCAAGGGCCAACTGCCAAGAAGGCAAGCAGCAGTTTAGGACTCTCACAAATGCTCTAGAATTTGACAAACAGCTCCAGCTTGCTTTGGCTACTCCATATAATTCAGAGCTCATAGATAAGGAGATGAGAGTTTAAGAAGCGAGAAGCTGAAGTAAGGATCAGATTTTGCGAAATTAGTAATACATATAAGTGAGCTTATTTTAATCTGCTGGGTATTTTAAGCAAGCGATTAATATAGTAACACATGAGTTTTAGGAGCATAGATTATGCTTAGGCACCAGAAAGAATAGTCATGAGGGTAAAATGTTATTTTGGGAGAAGTCAATGAAGCCTGAGTTATATCATTGACAAAGAGAATGAAGAGAAAAGGATGAATTCAAGATATAGTTAAGAGGTAGATTTGAGAGTATGATAGTGAAAAGGCAGATGGCAAAAGCTCAACTTTCTTTTTTTTTTTTTTTTTTTAAGATTTACTTTTATTGTTT
>PVKE010002041.1:0-24839 GCA_004027555.1 Craseonycteris thonglongyai
GATTGCCACAGGGCTAATGCTCATGTTCATATCCCTGATATATTCTGCAGGAACATTGATCCTCTTGCTATTCTGCAGAACATCATGTAGGTCTACGATAGTGATGTATCATGCTAATTGGACTCAATCACCAGGAACTAACAAATGTTCTGTATGTCCTAGGAAGACACCAGAATGCTAGAGTAAAAGAAAATTCTGTGTAAGATGCAAGGGCCTTCATATCAGTTAATATTTCAGGGGTTCAAGGTAACTAGAGCATATCAGAACATTTTTTCAATGATGAATAAAAATTTAATGTATGTCATATTTTCTAATTACTGTGCTAGATGGGTCTCTTTGAATTGTTTGAGAAAGCAGTTAAGATATTTTAGAATACTGTTATTATTCATTTATTGTGCAACTCAAAAACCGTGTTTTTAGTAGGGCCAAAACCCAAAAAGTATTCTGCACAGTCAAGACTGTGATACAAGCTACCCTGTCACTTGAAGTATGTGACCCAGAAATCTGAAAGTGCTAAAACTATCTATGGTATATTTAAGATGCTATATTGAATCTCTGACAAGCCCCAATAAGAAAAATTGACATGTAGAATCCTAGGCTGTAGATCAAGTTCAAGCTCTCTGCAACCAAGAAATTAATTTGCATTGAAAAGAAAAACTTCTAATACACTACTAGTTTCTAGCAGAGAGATAGATCATGATCATGGGATACCAAATACTGTATAACCACACCGATTTATCCTAACTTAAGTATTATTAGACTTGCTGACACATACATTTGGGAGTGTGAAGCAGTAACTTTGTGCACAATGAAAATGATATGAGGATGTGACATGAGCATATCTGGAAAATATGAGCAAATCAGAGGAACTAATGGCCAGATCTCCCATGATATCATCTACCTCTATTGCAGCATTTTTTTCTTCAAGGTTATGCCTAGGGCTTTCGGAGGTAGGATAAAAATGTAATTAAACTTGCTTCACAAATGAATTGACTTAATAGAGATTCTATCCTTAAATGAAAATGGATGACTGATTGGACCTGTACCTTACCTCTTAGGGAAGAAGAGAGGAAATCTCACAACTACAGAAGTAGCGGATTTTGTTAAATAGTTGGATATTAAGGAGAGCAGCAGTGGTTATGAGGACTGGACACGCAGACAGACAATTCTCATGCTTCTGCATAACATCTTACCTTATTTATGGAAACTGACTACTCATTCCAGACTAAGACACTCTTATGAAAACCCACTCTATGTGTATTCCAACCAGGTTCATAAGGAACAATCAAAAAGTGTCTCATCACATGGAAGTTGTGAACACCATTGGTCTTCTAGTTTGGAGCTCTCCTCTTCCCTGAAGAATGAGATGATGTGGCTCTACGCCGGGCCACCACACATGCCACCCAGAAATGCAAATGAAATTACCATCGAGGAGATAAAATTTCATCAGTAAGAGATGGGAGCCGGAGGATAACTTCTTCTGTTTTCCAAACCTGGGAATAAGTAGCCTGAGAAAAGCTTATTTATTTTATCTTTTGAAAGGTAATTCCATGAGTTTGTGACACGCTTGACAGTAAGTGATGGCCAGCTTGGTAACACGTTTTTATATTTGCTCTCCCTCTTTCATTGCTTTTGCTTCTCACTTCTGGTTTTTAGTAAAGTAGTGATCCAGAAACCTTGGCTTCAGCTTCTGCTATCTGGGTAAACTGAGGCTACGGTGGGGCAGAGAGGCACTGAGACCAGGTAGTAAGACCCTTAACCTGCTCTTAGCGAGTACTATCTATCAATAGTTCAAATGTCAATAACCTTCATTCCATTTGCCCATTGGTCTATGCTTAAATAGTATAAATAGTACACCATTTTATGTTTTCCTGTGTACTATTTTTCTCAAGAATTATGTATTTTAAGAATTAAATATTGCAATCTTTAAAAATCAGGCTGTCATTTGTTAATTAAATGTTACTCATCAATTCTCTGTGGCAATTTTATTATGTACAGTATAGTCCATAAAAATTAAACCAAAACCACTATATACATTCTACTTAAGTTTAATGACAACCATAGTGCCTCAGCAAGATACGTGAACTTAGTTCATTTTCAAATAGTGATAAGATGGCACTAAAATATCTCTTAGGGTGATTAATAAAACATCTCTAAATTTGTTGTTTTTTTTTAATTAAGTAAACACTGTTTACTAAAAAAAAAAGGAACAGTAATATAAGGAGCAGTTAATATAACCTTGCAATAATCATATCAATTGTCAAAGGAGAAAAAGACAGCTGTCTTAAGACATTTTTTAAATAAAATACATAACAAAGAATGTTTTAAAAGGAGGCATCTGTTATAACACCAAAATATTTCTCACACATTTAGTTTGTATGTTTGTTTGTACCAAACCAAGTGCTAAAAATTATTTGTAGTGCATCAGAATAAAAATACATGTACCATATAAACACACACAAACAAAAATAATAAAGGCAAAAGCTCAACAATCAGTTCTAAGATTTCTAGCAATCAGGACAAAATGAAAAGTGTATTTGTTATTGAAAATTTGGAATGCAAACAGAAAAGGCAAAACGCATTCTTGTTCTTCCCCAGACCATATGCTTAATAAGGAGTACCCAATGTAAATTTTAATATAAAAAACTTCAAACAAAGAAATGTAGATTTTTATGACTTTTTACTACAAATAAATGGCTCTTTTAAAATCTAGCAAAACATATCTTCAAAATCTACCCATTGCTTTATTACACTGGGAAATTCTTGTATGCAGTCAATATTATCAAGATGTATTATTTGGGACATCTTTTCTTTAAGCTAACTTAAATCACTATTGGTATTTAAAACATACCTACTGGTGCTGGCGGTAACCTCTGATGTTGTGTTTCCCAGAACAGTCATAGAGATTCAGAGAGAACCAGAAAAGAAGAAAGTGATCTGCGATATATTTCTATATTTTTGGTTCTCTATCATTTTATTTATTTGTTTATGTATTTGTTTATTTATTTATTTATTTATTTATTTATTTGGGGTGGGGGGTTTGAGCATACTACCTTTCTTAAAGTGTCTCTACAGTGTAGTAAAACTAGCTTATTATTTTGGCTTGGTAGATATGGACCTAAACTGAGCTTTAGGCATTTAATAGTTTTGTGACCTTAGGCATATGACTTACTTTCTTTCTATGCCTTAACTTCTCCAAATATGAAAATAAAAGAAGACCATCTTTTTGATGTAAGCATTAAACAGGTACCAAATATACTACTGCCTTACTTCTCTTTCCTTGTAATTCTAGGATTTATGGCAGCTAACACTAAGTCACCTTTTCAGACATCAAGGTCATTGCCACCCCCACTAGACTATTAGAAATTTTATTAGAACATATAAGAGATAAACAACTAAGAAAGGAAGAAAGTATATTTTAGATAAGTAAGTACTTTTAGAAATACCACCTGTTACTCGTTTTCATATTCTAAATGCTTCAATAGTGGTAAAACTCTCAAGGGATTGTTATTCTAGGTTGTTCTTGCTTTGATTTGTTGCAAGACTTTAAGTTGTGGTAGAGTGAGCCATTGATTTGAACCTCTTTTTATACATATATCTCTAAATATAAACTTATTTTTAGAATTTTGACTGCATATTGCATTATGATATAATTGTGCATAAGCAAAACAAGCGAATCATGTATTTTTTTGTTAAATTTATTGGGGTGACATTCATTGATATCAATTACATTGTTTCCAGGTGTACAATTCTACATTACATTGTCTATACATCACATTATGTGCTCACCACCCAGAATCAGACTTTAAAAACATCTTATTAAGCGAAGTAAGTCAGAATGAAAGAATCAAGAAACATATGACCTCACTTATAGATGGAATATAAAACTGAAAGGAACAAAGAAACAAAGACTCCTGGACAGTCAATAGTTTAGCAGTTACCTGAGGGTGGGTGGGGAGGTGGGTGGGAGAGATTGGTGGGGGGAGTAGGGAGTAGGGAGGGGGGATCAAACACACAGTGATGGAAAGCGAATCATATTGATGTTATGTTCTTATGATCCATAGGCCAGATTTCAGAGATCTGCTTTTTTCTATACTAACACATTTAAAAAAACAAAAAACTATTTAAGCTTTCCTTCTTATTAGAATTCAAACAAAATTTTTCTAGCACTAATGCTTTTCACTGTACAGTAGGAAAAAAAGTACAGACTTAAAAAAAAAAGACAAACCTATGCCCAAGTCCCAGTTGTAGTATATACCAATGCTAAGTGGTGGTACTCATTACATAATATTTGTAGACCTAAACTTCTTTATCATTCAAAGGAGACCAACAGTACCTGCCATTTCTGGTAGTCATAACACAATGAAAGCATCTGGCATATAGTAAGTTGTCAACAACAGATAGCAATCATTATTAGGTGTTTCTAAATGGTTGATAATAATTAATTAATTAATTAAAGATAAGCATCATTCAGCTTATTTAGGTCTTTTTTTATTTTTTTCCATTGTACAGTAAAAATGACCCAGTTCCAAAACAGAAAAGGTATTGTTAGGAACTAGGATATAATTTTACACGATGGGTTTCTTCCTCACTTTCTATTTTCTCAAATTGACCATTTTAATAGGGTGACCAGATGTCCCGCTTTTGGCGGGACTTATTTTCTCTTAATCTGAGGGATTGATTGGAACTGGTGCTACGTATAATACTTCCTCTCTCTCCGTTCCTGCTTTTAGGGGGAAAAAAAATAGAGAGAGAGAAAAGCAATGTAGTGGAAATAAGTAACTAAGTAAAGAAAAGGACTATAAGAAATATTACACCTCAAGAGATCTAGTTCACTTGCAGGTACAAGTATCTATTACTAAGGCATATGTACTCTTCCATTTCATACTTTACATATTATTAGTTTCTCTTGTACCTTCAGTAATTCTACAGGAATAATCTTTGTAGTTTAATTGATATCACAAGATGTAAGAAGAACAAGGAGAAAAGTAGGTTAAAGACATAAGATAGTTATTATTTTACCAGATTTCTCTACTTGACTGAAATCTGAATTTCATTAAACTGGCTCATGTTATAGATTTCAAAAATATAAAACGTATTTGATACAGGCATGCCAGGATAGCTCAGCAGGTTGAGTGTTTGCCTTGCAATTGGCAGATCCAGGGATGGAATACTGACCCTGGCCCCTGCAAACACATATGAGGAAATGTGGTGCAACTGGTAACCACTGGGATGGTGGCAAATGTTCTCGCCTCCCATGCAGGAGACCCCAAGTTTGGTTCCCACTTGGTGCAGCCCCACAGTCACCTCTGGAAATTAAGCTATGTCACAACTAATGATGTACAACTATGGATACTGCTTGGGGCCCTTCCTCCTTCTCTATCTCTGTCTCTCACCTTCTCTCACACAATAAAATATTAATAATTTTTTTTAAAATATCTGATTCATAATTATAAAATGTTTGATTTAATTGCTTTTAAATTATACGAAACACAAGAGAGCTTACTTTTCTATTGATCTTATCACAAGCAATATTTGTGCTCTAAAATCATGACCATTATAAAATTTCCATTATAAAGCATGTTCATTATAAAACATGCATGCTTTAAAATGACACCAAGGCATTCTTTTCAACAGTTAGAAGATGTCCCTCTTCGTATTACCTTTAGCTTGTTTTCCACTACTCTTCTCAACATTAATAAACACTTCAATGCATTATTATCCACTTCACAGCATTTAGTTCATTTTCCAAAGCTACAGTTATTTGTTTATGCACAAGGATAAAAGTCATAACATTTTTTATTGATATTTTTCTTTGCCATTCAATTGTCTTATTTGGGTATGAATTATTTGAGTGAATTCTTTTATTACTTAAAAGTTAATTGTGCTGACATTAGGCTACCATTTATAAGTGCAAAAAAAGTATAAAAGTATGTTTTGTGAGACCATTACCATTAGACCAAAAGAAAAGTTTAAAATATGGTATTGAAATATATTTATATTGTGTTCATATTCTTCTATTTTCTTATATTTTATTTTAATCGGTAAACCATTAAGAGAAATTTTAATAATTACGCTGTCATAGAAAAAAGCTAGAATTAATGAGAATATTATTAGTTTTCATTGATGATCCCTTTAGGTAGCAATCAGTATCAGAGTTCAGAATCACCTACAGGGTAAGGAAGCCTGGTGTGGTTGGGAGACCATTTGAAAAGAGACTTCTTATTGCTGAGTTTTGCTTTTAGCAACCTACAAGCATTAGATCTTGAAAACTGCAGAAAAGAATTAAGTAAGGATATAGTCTAAATCCTTTTACCTGAAATAAGGCTTACTCTCAACAGTTCAACTTAAGATTCACTTAATTTACTGTGTTAGAAAACATAATATAAATAATGGAGTATTTCCCAAATTATAAAAGTTATTTTTATTTTCCTATGTTATTTAGCATCTATTTATTGAGCCTTGACTAAGAGTATGGCATAAGTACCATCTCAAATTTGTCATTTGAAGATTGACAATCCTTTTGTCATTTGGAGATTGTCAATTTTAAGTTAAGAAACTATAATGTCTGAGAGACTTAGATTTGGTTGAATAATCACTAATTAAAATTGCTCACCAGCAAATTAGATAACTATGAAAAAAAATGAATTATGTCTTTAACTTTCTTAGATTTTTGTTTTCAGCATCCAGTTGTAAGATCAGTCCTTAATATCCATTCTTTCCATCTTAATAATTGTGAATTCATCTCAAGTCTTCCTATGCCTACACATTTTTAATGTACAAGGATTTGTATAGAATTGCCTGACTTGTAAATTACCTGTGAGGGCATGGCAAGGAGTATTTAAATGCTACATGTTACTTTGAGAATATACTATCCATGATATAATTAATTTATTTTTTAAATGCAAATTCACCCCAATAAATTTAACAATTAATAACAAATAAAATAAATGTAAGTTTTGAACATAAAGGAAGTGGAGAAAAATGTAGGCATGATTTTTTTAGAACTTTTAAAATCACACATTTTTAAGATCATAGTTGTTCGGTTTAACGTAATAAAAAGGTGAGATGTGCACCTTTTTCCTAAGTACCATTCAAGACACTCGAGGTGATATCAATGTTAACAACTCTGTTTTCTGAATATTTTTTTTCTATTTTCCTCCAAATATTTCTGGGGTATTTAATTTTCTTTTTTTTTTTTAATATATTTTTATTTATTTATTTTTATTTTTGACAGAGAGAGAGATACAGAGACAGAGACAGAGAGAGAACTGAACTGGGGGAGCTCCCAGCTCAGCATATGGTTCCGCACGGGCCGGGGCCGGGATTCGATCCCTGGTCCCTGGCGCTGCAAAGTGAGCGCTTAACCCACTGAGCCATCCCGGCTTCCCCTGGGGTATTTAATTTTCAACTCATCTGTACATACAGTTCTGTTAGTCCTTTATAATCATTTAGCAATCTCAAACCACTTTAGTAAGAAATACTCAGAATTTGTGATGTTGAACTTCTAATGTGGTCATTTTTATGTGTTCTGGCTAGATCACAGAAATTCTCTGAACTCTTGTCACTATATTGGGACCAGTGTATTGTAACGGTGTTCAACATTTCAGGCTACAAAGGTTCGGGCAGCACTTCAACGATTCCTTCACTCTTTCTTTCTCATTGATCCTCAGTCTCCTCATCTGTAACAATTATACGCACCTTCTACGTTGTAAGCAGACACGTCGGTACTTATGTGTGTTAGTCAGGATAGGCTAGGTTATGTGACAGCAATGTTTCAGACCAGAATGCCAGTAGCTTATAACAATAAGATATATTTTACCTTCATACTATCTGTCTATTGCCAGGTGGTGGAGTGCTCTGTTCTTGGAATGATTATAAAGTTTTCACATTACAGATCAGTTACAGGTTTTATTGCATGTTTGTAACAGGGTGAGGAAAGAAGTAGGCTGTAGAAGGAGGAGGCTGCCCAGGCCAGGCAGCCATAAATCAAGGCACCTGATGAATCTCCTTCTGCTCAGGAAGAAGGTTCTAGAGAGGCAGTAGGCTTAGTTGGTGTTAATTGACCACACTTGACAACGAGCTGCAAGCTAGCATAGGTGGGGGTAATTGCTGGTAATGGGCCATTACTGATAGGGAAAGAAGGACCCCCCTACTGTCTTCCAGGCAGGGATATGGAGCAGAAGTGGGGCGGAAGAAAGGGGTGGCAGAGGAGAGGAGCCGCAGGGCGCTTGGGTCAGGGCAGCTGGCTTGACCCGCGAGTCACAGCAACAAAGATTAGAGCTTAGGCCGCGGAGGTTTGGTTTGCCTGGAGCAGCCAGCTCAGCTCTCAATGCACAGCAGTGGCTCTGGTGTCAGCCTGATATGTGACTGGAGGAGAGAAGCCATCTTTGAGGGTGGGAACCCACTGCCTTCTCAGGTCACTGGTGCTCTGACAATACACACTTATTTTATAATCCAATTCCTGTGGTGATCTATTGGCTGACTAGTGTGAGCAGAAGGCCTGGACTTGGTTTCCCTCTGGTCATGGTTTCGTTAACCACGAATGGGTAATCTTGGTTTTATCTGGTAACATGTTGAGAGTAAATGCAGAGAAACAGTTCTACGGTGTTTCCATCAACTCAAATGTTGCTGGTAGCTATGTATGAGGGAAAGAGATGCCAATAAATCACATGGCTTCTAAAGACTTTTTCTCACATTACTTTGGTAATAGTAGGTCATATAATATGCCTAACTGCAAATGATTTGTGGAATGCATCCCCTACATTTGATGAAATGAAGATGTGTAAATATTTGGTGAAAAGCACTAATGACCCCATGTACAGTGTAAAGTGTAATGATAACCTATACTAAGCACTAATAATCTCAGCTACTGTAAAAGGCTTTCATGCATTCATTAAACTAAATTTCATTGAAAATGTACTAATCTTGAGTACTGAGTTAGGGATCAGAAATATTTGGGTGCGTTGGCCATTCTGTCAGGTATGGGGGTGCTATCCTCTTTTACCTCCCTTTCCAAATAATTTCACCACTTTTTTTTTTCAGCACTATTTTGATTCCACATAATCAATTCATAATATTCCCAACAAAGGCAGTGCCTGAGTCTGTTTTCTCCAACACTGGTTATTTTTCTCTTAATATTCAAATTGAAGTCCCATCTAAGATAGTAATCTCTGTTTATTGCCTTCTGTTGCTTTATTTATCTTTACTTCCCTTTTATCTTATCTATTTATACAGAGTCATCTTAGAGATGTGTCAATAAGTAGCCACTCCATCAAGTGTGGTGTCACTCCCACCCCCTTCAAAATGTCATTTTACCATGTGTCACTTGTCTAATAATCACTATAAATACTTTGGCCTCTGTTTTTTCTTTCTCACTCTCTCCAATCTTTCTGTGTCCACTTAGCTCAATCTCAAACTTACTCTACTTCAATCATTTTAGTGTTTTCCTTTTATTAAAATTATATTGGGGGGAAGCCAGGAAGGCTCAGTGGGTTAAGCACTCGCTTTGCAGCCCCGGGGACAGAGGATTGAATCCTGGTCCCAGCTCCTGTGGGCTCATATGCTGAACTGGGGTGTGCTTTCCATGAACAAGGCCCTCAGTTTTGTTCTCGCCCCCTGGTTCAGCCTCTAACTTGAGGGGGCATGCCTCCCTGCCCACCTGTGTGGAACAAAACCATGTCAAAACTGATCACATACAACTATGGAGACTGCTCTGGGCCCTCCCTCCTCTCTGACTCTTTGTCTCCGTCTGTCTCTGTCAAAAACAATGAAATAAATCTTACAAAAAATTGAAATTCTATTGGATCCAAATGTTTTACTAAAACTGTTATCTAATATTTAATCCTGAAATCAACCTCATTTATCAGTTTTCCAGTTGAGATCCTGGACCAAAGAGTAGTTTTAGAGAAATAAAAAAAAAAAAATTACAAAATGAACACATATGATCTACTTCAAGTATATGCTTACTGCTCAGATTGTGGGCATATCTAATCTATACTGTTTTACAAAGAAAATCAATGCATTGCCATAAATTTACTTTTTTTTCTTTCTTTATGTAATGCTATGTCATCTCTCTTCTTTCTTATTTTTATAATATTCTATAAATCTTTCCAAATGCAGTAAAGATAATAAATTTTCTACTTGAAAATATGACATTATCTCCCATTACTTATTACTCTGTTCCTTTTATGTTTAAGTCCATCCATTCTTAGCATCTCTGAATTTTAAAACCTACATCTAACAAAGATTATATTTAAAATCTGATTTAAATTTGCATTTTGCGTATATCTGTCAATACAACCTTTCCTGAATTCTCACTAAAATATCCATAAAGGCTCAGAAAAAAATGAAAATATACTTTATTGACACATACTATGTCTGGCACATAATCTAATATCAAAATCTAGATATACAACTCAAGATATATAAAGCCTAGAAATACAGATGAAAGTAAAATGGGAAAAACTGGCAATAGGAAAAACAATAACAAGAATAAGAAATCACCACTATAATAACAACCCTACCACATTTGAGCTTACGCTACATCCTGACTTCATCTTACTAAACAGAAACCACTGAAAAATAAATTATAATTTATAACAAAAATCATAATCTACATCAATTTGAATACATACACCAACCAGCAATTTTGTCATTATTTCGGTTTTAAATATTAAATGAAGGCATATGAGGCATGCATTATTTATTCATACCTTGAGGTATAATAATAGTCAAAATAAACAGTAATATTCTGCAATGAATAAAAATTGTAACTATATTGTCTAAGAACATATTTTAAATGGCCATAGAGCGGAAAATAAAATAAAATTAACCTTCCATTTCTAGGGTTACAATTTAGTTAATGTTCATATCCCTTGACGAATGATAAAAGATCTTTAGAAGTGATTTCTGTTTGTTGCATTGTTGTTTTTCTTTTGTACTTCCAAGGTGCAAAGTCATTCTCTTCTAAAAATATAAATAAATTATGTATTTCAAGTGGAATGTATTTTCAAAGGATAAAGTTTCATCCCATAGTGAACATTTTTCATCACTTGTTTTTGTTTTTGTTTTTTCCTCAATGAGATTTTTTCAAATGGATTTTGCTGTTTTCTGATATATCATGAAAATGATCAGTTATTATTTTCTTGGGGAAAATTTCTTTTTGTTTTTGTTCTTAAAAAAACTTTCAAATAGCAATGAAAAAATAGGGCCCAGAACACCTCTTCTTTTGGAGTTGCAAGAAGTTAGTGCACAAAATGTACTTAAACTTTGTTTACACAGCACAACTTGTAAGTCCTTACAGTTTAATGTAGATAATGAAACATTTTCTTCCTTCCTGCTGGTGACAGTTCTATGTCTTTTCCAAGTAGAGCCAACAAGCCAGTGTGACATATTTTTATCTTCAAGTCACAACATTTACCAGAAACAAGAAACAAGCCTCTGAAATTACATTTACACTGAAGTAGCAAGACAAGAGTAATCTAACTATCAAAGGACTGGTTTATTAAAGTGCTCCAACTATTGCTAACACAGCCCAGGTATAATTTGTCTTGATTTGATTTAGACAGCTAAAGCAGTGCTAAAAACAGCACTAGTTAGTTGCCCAGAGCTTTAAATACAAGTAACTAATGAGGGCAAGGTCTGCTTTGTAATGGTGTGCTGAGCTCTGTCAGAAGCTTAAAGCTGTACTTTTAAAACCATTCCGTTCGAAAGAGGAGGCATGTTTTAAATACTTTACAACTGCTGTTGATAGGATTTTATTAGAGAAATTTAATATTTTCTCATGACTATAAAACTGGTAGCACCTCCTAAAATTATATTAAGTTATAAACCGTATACATAGCTGATAATTGAACATGTTTTTCTTTTAACCTACATAGAGTGATTTATGTGGCTTAAACTTAAAATATATTTAATAACACATTTAGGGTAAATTTTAAGTTTCTCAAAAAAGGAATTTTATGTAGAAAGTTTCCGTGACTAACTCAAGGTCACATGCTAGTAAGTGGTAGAATGATTAGAATGATTACTTATCATCTTTGATCCAGTTGTACTAGACATTTTTTAGTTTTTCATGTGCCTTATGATCTCTCCTGCTCTCAAAACCTCAACACTTGGATTGTTTCCATCCTCCTCTGTTT
Source organism: Craseonycteris thonglongyai (assembly GCA_004027555.1). NCBI lineage: Eukaryota > Metazoa > Chordata > Mammalia > Chiroptera > Craseonycteridae > Craseonycteris > Craseonycteris thonglongyai. Next base: position 12,144 of record PVKE010002041.1, read on the forward strand.
GTTAACTCATACTTGTCCTTCAGTTATTGGGTTAGAAGCCCTACATGAATGAAGTCTTTCCTGACACCACCACTAACTATGTCAGATTCTCATTGTTTACCTTCCTTCATCACCATCCTTTACATAACTTTTTTTATAATTGTTGTTATATAATGAATTGTAATAGTTGGTTTGTTGCTTTTCTTTCATGCTAGACATATGAGAGCTTTGTACCAGGAATCCTGGCCACTGGGACCCACAGTACTTGACACAGTGAATTATAAGGTATTTAGGCGTTTGCTGTATTTGATTTTCACAAAAGTCTTCTTAGCATCCTGAAGAATTATTTTCAACCCCAAAACCAGTAAACTAGAATACTAAGAAATCATTTGTATTATAGTAATCTATTGCAATTACTCGTTGAATTTTAGTAATTATAATAATATGGGATTTTGCTATTAAAGAGTTATCAATGAGAAACTCTATGGTATTAATGCACACATTTAGACATCTAGATGAATACTGTACATTTGCCATTATGTTTAAAACACTAAATGTTAACAAAACGAATCTTTCCTTATTTATAACTCCTCTTTAATTTTTATTTCATACTATTAAATACTCAACAAGCTATAACATATACCTCTTGGGCTTTACCCAGATACCCCATGTAAATGTGTTATAACTTTTTTGGAGAGGGAAATCTAAACATGTTTAGTTAATAAAATCACATAATATGAATTTGTATTATATTGTGCAGCCTTCTTTAATGCTATAGCTGCAGTGTCTTCACTAAATTTTAAATAAACTTTTATTGCAATAAAAAGCTTAATTAGTAATGTACAATAAACCATCCAGTAGAGAAACTAATTACTTGATTGTCAAATGAAAGAGCAACAATTTCCCCTATAGTGAAAGTTTCACCACTGTAATTAGGTTATGTCACACTTTACCCTGAAGGGAATATTAAAAACACAAGATGAGCCAAAGCTATTCACTACATTTTACTATTTATAGCATGATGCTAAATTGCTACCTTCATGTTAAAACTAAGACATCAATAACAGGATACCAAGGGCCTTTATGATACTGAATTACATTTGCTTTGTGGATAGTAATGTAAATATAGATTTCAAAAGAGAGTGGTTTGCTGACTAACATAGGTCAGTAATATAATATTATAATAGATTTGTAGTAAATCAAATTGATGAAAAATTTTAGAAACTTTATAAATAACAAATATTTAGAAAATAAAGCAGTTACAGAATTTGCGAGATTGATTGTGTTTTTTAAAGTATATATTAGTATTTTTAGTGTTACGCTCATGTAAATTTCAAATAAAATACACATAACTGTCAGTTGATAAACTCTAAATAAAAATTAATTTACAGAAAATTATTTAGGCTGTTAAAATATAACTTATTATTTGCTTGTTACATTCTAAAATCGGTTATTTAAAAACCTAAATAATATTATAAAAATAATAACATAATATATCTTCATCTGTGTTAATATAACTATAAAAAAATAAAAGAACCCTTGTTTTGCAAATCATCCAAGTGCATTTTAAGTGAAAATTAAAGAAACAAACATGGGTAAAGTAACTTCCCTTTAATGATGGCCTTCCTGATTCTAAAATAGGTCACCTGTCAAGAAGATGGATGGTTTCCTCGTCATCTTTATACTGTGTACACCACAAGAATCAGATGCCTGATACAATAGAACTATTACCTACTGGCATTTTGATGTGTAAAATATTTTAAAAGAGAGATATGAACACATGAAGAAGATCTATCTTTTTTTTTTTTGTATTACTAGAGAAAAATGTATATTTTTTTGTTCACGAAGTTTAGTTTGGTAATTAAGAAGAAAAACAAAACTCTAAGCACTTCATGAACATATAGAAAAATTGCTACCTATAAAAGCATTATAAACTTCTTTATATGAAAAGCACAGGAAGATGTACCTATAACTTCAAATGTAATACACACATACAAGGTGTAACTAAAAATTAACAAAACTCAATTTTCTCATTTTATGTATGCTGTATGGTTATATATGCATGTTGTATGTGGAGATATATACATAAAGAGATCTTTATATATGTGTGTGTGTTTGTGTGTGTATTTAAGGAGATTTTAACCCAGATTTCTAGGAAGAAATTTTGCCTAAACAGATTTAACTGATTTTATCTTATCTAATTACTTTAATCACTATTACCCTTTGTGTTTTTTTTCTCTGTAAAATGATTACCTTTTAATTTGGCTTTACACTTAACATAAGAATTTTTTGCATATAATTAAAAAATTTTTTTTGACAAAACATATTTCTTTACGTGGACATAATATGATTCACTATTGCTCGGTTCAGTGCAATATTCAGTGAATATGTTTATACATAAATTATGCTATATATATTCTTTATATTACTTTAAATATATCCTAGAAGAGAAATGACTGAGATTAAAAAAAAGGCCAAGTTTTATGACTGTCTATAGATTTCCGTGTCAGTTCTATGATATGTATGCTTAAGAGAAGTATATAATATGGTTGTTTTTTATGAACCAAGCAGCATTTGATAGTAGCAGTTAAGAATAAGACAATATAAAATTTAAAAAATATGTGATTAGGGGAAGCTGTGATGGCTCAGTGAGTTAAGCACTCACTTTGCAGCCCCGGGGAACGAGGATCGAATCCCGGCCCCAACTCGTGCGGACCCATATGCTGAACTGGGGCGTGTCCCCATTTCAGTTCTCACCTGGGTGAGACCCCGGCCCAGTTTCTGCCCTGTACAGCTCTGCCCACCTGTGGAATGAAACTATGTGGAAAAACCAATGATGTACAACTATGGAGACTGTTTTGGGCCCTCCCCTTTCTCTCATTCTCTGTCTCTGTATCTCTCTCTCTCTTTGTCAAAAACAATAAAAATAAATCTTAAAAAAAAAAAATATATATATATATATATGATTATAATTTAACTTGGTAATAATCTGATAGTTGTTTCATATGCGTTTAAATTTTCTAGTATTTAAGTTTCTAAATGATAACTACTAAACTATTGACTATGTCAATGAGTTTCTGTTTCTTTGTTATTTCCAGTTTTATATTCCACCCATACGTAAAGTCATGTGTTTTTTGATTTTTCAGTCTGATTTATTTTGCTTAATATGATGATCTCAAGGTCCATCTATGTTGTCACAAATGGCTATATTTCATCTTTTCTTGTCACTGAGTAGTATTATATTGTGTAAATGTACCACAACTTTATTCAGTCATCTATCAAAGGACATGTTTCCATGACTCGGAGGGTAGGGGTGTAACAGTTGGGAGGGGTCATCAAATATATGGCGATGGAAAGAGAACTGACTGGGTGGAAAGCACATAATGCAATAATACATAGATAACGTAATGTAGGGCTATACACCTGGAACCTATGTAAAGTTCACTAACCCATGTCACCCCAATAAATTTAACAATTAAAAATATTATTCTTAGAAAAACAATTAAAAAAAATTCTAAATGGTGTTTATTAAAATTTAAAAAAATATTTCTTACCAGTTAAATCTTCGTAGAAGAAGTTGAAAATTATTTTGTATGCATTTGTAGTTCTGGGTTTTTGGGTTTTTGGTTTTTTTTCCATTTCTCTTTGAGCTCTTCAACTATTTCAACATTATTACCTTTGATATATGAAGCAATATAAGCAAATGTTGACAATGAGCTTGCATAACATGTTATTGGATATGTAAATATTAGAACTAAATATCAAAAGTAAGGCTGTGGTCTCTGAACACATGCTATTTTTGTTTGCCATTTCTGACACACTTTCCACCATTTTTACACTTTTTTGTTCATAGGGGCACATCAGTTGATGGGTTCCAATGCCCTACAGCTTGCAGTGAGGAAATTGAGATCAGGGTATTTATTTTTGAGTTTCCTCCCTACAGAGTTGCCAAATACTTGAGCAGTCCCTCCATCAAAAGTAACAGCTCTGGTTGGGAGACAGTCTTCACTGACTCACTAAGTCCCTATGTTTAGACACTCACTCAATCACTTTGACCTTAAATGGAAAGATGGCTTCCTCTTCTTACAAAAGCCAGAACGATAACTCAATATTTTTGCATTCTAGCATAATGCACTTTCGATTGTACTTTCAGTATTTCTAATAAATAGAATATATAACTTTTTCTATGAATGAAAGATATCAATAGTGAAATATATTTTGGCCATATTCTTAAATGATATTTTAGATACTATATACTTCTTGATTGATAGTTATTTCTCATAAAATATTAGAAGATATTACTTCATTTTCTTGTGCAGCTATTAAACCTGACGAGAATTATGCTGAGAAAATAATGGCTGTCTCACTGTCTTTTCTATTAACTTTTTCCTTATCGTCAAGCAAATATGGTACCAAAATTGATAGGCAGACCAAATATACCATTTTAAATGGGACAGAAACAACAGTACTGCCCTATTTCAAACAGTATGTATGGTCAGCCTACTAACATCTTGAATTGAGCCCAGTGAGACTCGGCTGACCATATGTACAATTTGAAATGGAACAGTATTGTTGTTTTCTGCCTCGTTTAAAAGCATATATCAAGTAAGCCTAAAAATTGCCCACTTTGTTAAATGTTTGTATTATAAGGTATTGTAAAAAATGTTATAAGATTTTTCTCCAAATTTTGTCTGTGTTGTACCAAATGTGTAATAAAGAAGAGCAGATTACTCACTCTGTGTCACCACCTATTATGCAATATATTCTCATTTTTATATCTTCCAAATCTCTCTTCACAATTAAGATGGTATGAATAATAGTTTAGAAATAGTTTATTGTTCACATAAATTTCCTCATTTGATTTTTTAAAATATGCTATAATGTCATATGAACTAGGACATTAGGTGAAAGGGTAAAAACTTGGTTTTTAAGTTGCTAAAATATTTATTGTTTTCATATACTGGATATTGTTATACCCCAACTGGGAACTGCAGTTGCATGATATTTATGAGAAGAATACTACAAAAGATTGTTCTGATAATAGATGTGTGGAATGTGCTCCTTATTTAAATTTATGAAACCCCTAAGGACACAGCTTTGATCATTGAAATTGTCAAGGGAATGCTATCTATAATGGAGAAGCATGAATTCCTGTGATACTCAAACAAGAAATATTCTCTTGGGAAAAATAATCAAGATGCAGCATGTAGTAAACATGGTTTGGTCCCAGCTTTGTATCTTACTCGCTATGTGTTTTGGGGCAATGTTTATTTCAACATTTTAAAAATTTATTATCTCATCTGAGAAGTGAAACATTTTCTAATTTCATCTTAAGATTGTTGGGACACTACTCTTATAATTCCTCTTTTTAATTTTTTAATATTACTTCAAATTTCAAAAGCAAAAAATTCATTTATTATAACCAATGAAACAGCAATTAACAGCACATAATTTTCTTTCCACCAATGTCTCTAGTTCCATCTGACTATATTAAGTAGTTTTCTCACCTTTGTGCATATTCCTACATATTTTCCTCCTTGCTCATGCAAACATTTAAAATATGTATCGAGGACCTTATGCCATGGTTTTCCCAAAAAAATCTCAGTTTGAGCTTGTTTTCCTAGTGTAATTATTAATGCTACCTTTATTCTCAAAAGTATCCAAGCTTGAGTAATAAATTACACAATCACCCTTTTTCAAGGAGTTTGCTTATTTTTCAAAAATTTACCTGTAGCTATTAGCATAATGATGGGCATTTAGTAAATTATCAACAGCAGTATGTATAATTATTAGAAATGTTATTTCTTAGGCACCTATCAAATATTTAATAGTGCAGTTATAGGGAGAGTGGCTTAGTGATGTCAGAGCTAACAGTTGAATGGGTGAAGTGCTTGTTACTGAAATATTTTGATACCTTTTAATGGGTAAATTTTATATTGTTTAGTAAAAGAGGAAAAATTAATTTCTAGGATCTTTCATTTATAATGAATATTTCAGGCTTTTATTTCATAACTTTAAATTGGAAGTAGAGAGGAACCCAAGTAATACTGAAGGTACCAGTTTTCAAAAAAGTTAAGTGATTTATTTACGGTTGCACAGATACTTTGTGTCATCATTTGGCTTAACTCTCTCTTTGAAAATTCACATACATGGGGTGATGTAGCTGGAGCTTCACCAACCTTACTCTGTTTTCCACTTTTACTTTTCAGAGTCTGTTAACTATAATCTTGCTGCTTATATGTACCTGTGCTTTTATCCAATCCTTGGCATTCAAACTCCAGGACATAAATTAAACGGGATAGTTGGGTATATTTTGGAAGTGTGCCAGAGGTGAACAGAAGAGTCCTTATGTTGCAGTACACTGTATAGTGATGGTCTTTAGTACCAGATTTCAGTATGAAAGGACTTAACTGCAGAAAATAATGGAAAGAGTTAGCATTTATCTCTGAATATTAAATGAGATAAGTTTCCAGTTGCTGTACTCTATTTTCGTTATTGGACCAATATTCTCTATAAATAATTAGAATAATTAGAATAATTTACTCTCCATAAATAATTTAATACTCAGAGAGTTTGTAACAATCAATCTCAGTACTGTCACTACAATATTACATTCTGTAAATGTCATTTTGTTATGTCAGATACAGGTTTTTAAAGGAAGATTCAATTTTTTTTTGTTTTTTTTGTTTTTTTACAGAGAGAGAGAGAGAGAGAGAGAGAGAGAGAGAGAGAGAGATACAGAGACAGAGGGAGAGCTGAACTGGGGGAGCTCCCAATTCAGCACATGGGTCCGCACGAGCCGGGGCCGGGATTCGATCTTCAGTCCCTGGTGCTGCAAAGTGAGCGGGTTAACACTGAGCCATCCCGGCTTCACCAGATACTGGTGTTTAGTGAGCTATCTCTAAGGAACATGGTAGAAAACAAAATTCAAGTATCTTCATTGGGATTTGGAAATGATATACTTTTATGGAATGAGACCTTATATTGTACTCTCTCTTTCACTGAAAAAAGAAACAAACACAAAGGTTCAATTTGTGCTGGTAAGGATTGCATTCATATATAATAATGCTTGCTTTTCCTCTGGCCACATCCTTTTGAACACTAACCAGAGTACTTCTCTACCCTTAGCAAACTCTGCAGTTTATTACAGGTTTTCAAATTATTTAAAACCGTCCTGTGGATGTTGGGATGGCTCAAAGGGTTGAGCACTTATCTTGAAGCACTGGGGTCTGAGGATCATATTCTGACCCTGACCCATGCAGACCCATATGCTGAATTAAGATGTGCCCCCAGCGTGGTTCTCACTGGGGCAAGTGTCCCATGAGAAGGCCCCTGGCTGGGTTCCTGCCCTGTGAAGCCCAGCGTCCACCTGTGGAGTGAAACTATTTTGAAAACTAATGATGTTCATATAGCTATGGAGACTGCCCTGGACCCTCCCCCTTCTCTCTGTCTGTCTCTCTCTGTCAAAAACAATAAAAAATAAATCTTTAGAACCATCCGACGCATTTCTTAAGGAGGACAACAAAGGAGGTGTGACTTAAGAGTATTATTAGGAGAACGTTCACATTTAACATGGAAGAAATTAGAATCGTTGACCGGTATAGTAGCCACTACAACCTCTCTGGTTGAGTATGGATAAACATCTTAAGCATAAATTTGACTCACTAACTGTTGTTCTCAAAATAGAACTACAGTAGAATAAAAAGAGCAAAATATAACAATTACAGAATAATAATCCTTATGTGTTTTTCTTGTGTGTGTGTGTGTGTATGTGTGTGTGTCAGGTCTCCACTTACTTTAATTACCCAAAAGTGCAAACTGTAAATCTAGTTTGTTTTGTTGATTTTTGTTTGTTTTTTTCTGTGAACTTGAATTGGAATCTTATGTAATTTTGTACATGATGATAAGTAGTTTTCAGATCTACTTATATGTATAACATGGCATAAGCATCTTTGAGCTTTGATAATAAAAGAGAAATTTCAGTTTTAAAAAAAGTGTATACACACAATGTTAGCAACATAGATAGACTCTTCAACTTATTAGGCTATTTTAAAACAGAGTTTTATGAGTTTCACTGGTCTTGTATGGTGGTTTAAATCACTGATACTTTTTATTATTATCACAATTTTGTATTTCTTTCTGTGAGAGGAGATAGTCATTTTCAACTATTCAGGGAAATCTAGAAACATGAGAGCAGAGTCCACCTGTCCAACTAGGCAGACAGCACAATTAGCCTCTTTATTTAGCAGCTTTTCAACTTGATTCAAATATCCAACAGGCCAGTTTTTAGTATGTATCTAAAGGGCTTGTTAATGTCCTTCATCAACCTCTGTTCTCACCTCCCCAGTCATCACTGAATAATTTTAAGGAATGTTGAAGAGACAGACCTTTTATGAAATAAATTGATACCGTAATTTAATAACATAATTATTTCTCTACCTGCTTGTATTTTAAGTTTTTTGTTTTTTGTTTATTTTTTTAGCCAATTGAGACTCCAACTACCATATTTTGTATGTAGTTAAGGTAATAAAAAAGGTAAAAAGGTATTCCAAGGGCAAATGTGCTTCATTAAAATGGATACGTGCAGAATTTTTGTAAAAATCAAAAGGAAAGACATAACCAAGTTCTTATAGGTGAAGAGCTCGTTTTGTTTTGAAATTGGCATATTTCTTCAGTAAAATTCTGCAGGTTTACTATCACTGTGGTTAAGCAGATGAGCCATACTATTGAAGAATAAATCGCAGATATACAGAAAGTTGATATAAAAGGAAAATGAAGTATGCAATTCATGGTGATATAAAATAAAAGAAAACAGGGAAAACAAGTATCAATATTTTAAAGATAGAGAAGTAATAAGAGAAATAAATATTCTCATGAGGAATTTTCAACAGGTTCAAAAGTTCAGGTAAGATAAGCCTCTCCAAATTTAGATTCTCTTTGGAACCATCTTCTAATTTATGAAGAAGCTATTTTTCATGTTTTGGGGGGTAGACAAAATGAGCTAAACTATTTTTATGAAAACTTGATACCATATTTTCCGGCATATAAGACGACTTTTGAAACAAAAAAAAGTCAACCGAAAATCGGGGGTTGTCTTATACACCGAGTATATCCCGAACAATGTCTCAATATGCCGCTAAACGAATTTTAAACAAGCCATTTAAAGATCGCATTAGAGAACAGTGGAATGAGTGGATGGTTAGCGGCGAAAAGTCATTCACAAAAGGAGGAAACATGCGAGCGCCACAACTGGATGTTTTGTGTAACTTTGTCATAAACGCCTGGAATGATATTACTGAAGAAACAGTAATCAGGTCTTTCAAGAAGTGTGGTATATCAAATTCTTTGGACGGTATGGAGGATGACTTCTTGTGGCAAGATGAAGGGGAAGCCGAAGCTGAAGCCACACCATCTGATTCGGAATTTGATCCATATGATGACTGTCTTACAAACGTACCACAAAAGGTCATTGATGAACTTATGATGTCAGAAGAAGAACATGATGAGGATTTTGAAGAATTTTAAGCTCACAATTCTCCTCTGCCTAGAAAAACCTCTTATCGTCCCAGTCAGTCACAAACAAGCATTTTCTGCAAGTTCTTCATGTAATTTTCTTTCCAGATGATGCCATCATTGTTAATGTTCTCTTTTGGATTTCTTGTTTCTCGGGCAAGTTCATGGCATTGCCATTTGTGAAGAGACCTTCCGTTTATCGTATCAATGTACGGTATATTACGGTATGTTCGAAAAATGTCATTCATTAAAAATTTAATTAAAAAAAGAACTGGTGTTGCCTTGGAAGTGGGGGGTAGACTTATACAGCGAATATAGGCCTAAACCTATGTTTTAACTGTAAAATTAGGGGTCGTCTTATACGCCCAGTTGTCTTATATGCCAGAAAATACAGTATTTATTGACTGGTTAGTTTTTAAATTTAACTGCATTATTCAATAATTTAAAAAGGCTTATCAATTATACTAAATATACATATATATTTATTAAATATAATAAAATATATATTTATCAACAGGCTTTGGATTTTGACATCTATTTGTATTCTAAGCACTGTGTAAATACTAAAGATCTTAGTTAAAATGATAGTGCTAGTCAAAAATGAGTGCAAGCAAAGATTTTAAACCACATTTTATATTTTTTCTCGGTTCAAATTTTCCAAATAACCTAAGAACATTTTTTTGGTTTGTTTATTTTTTGTTGTTTGGAATGGTAACTACAGCAACTAAAGTAAGAATTTTTTAATATATATTGAATACTTAATATAAGCCTGGCAGGTGTTGAGCATATAATATGCATTTTCTCATTTAATCCTCTAATGATTGTATAGAAGGTGATTACTTCTTTAAAATGAAATAGATTTAAATGAATTAGTTTCATTTAGAACCAAAAAAATTAAAATTGAGTCCAAGGAAATATCAATTAACTGCTGGAGACAAATTCGGAGGGTTTGTCTGAACCCCAATTTGTATATGTGATATAATATATTTTTACAGAACATTTTATATTCTATAAAACAGAATTCTACAGAAAAATCACATTCTACAAAGAACCAACATGCACACATATTAAGCAGTCAATCAGATCTGTTGCCATATCCTGTATTCTTTCCACTATTATAAAGAGTCTAAATAAATTTTTGTTGTTAAATACTTTTAGCTGCATTTTGAAACATGCCAAAATCAGTAGATGGCTAGAAAAATCACAATGTCTTAATGATAGCTTATCACAGTACATTTTTTTCAACATTTTGAATGTATATGTATCCTTATAAATACACACATGCATATACACATATGTATTTACTCATATATAACTGTTTTACATATGCACAAACATAAAAATTAATATTTGTCCGGTTCTTGCTGCCCTGACTTTTTGGCATAGGAAGAGAGAACTATTTAGCTGAAATTGGTTCAATCCCTGATAGCTTTTGTCTCTCCCTCATTTCAATCGCTGGGTTCATCAGGCTGTGTAATATCAGTTACTTTCAGTTATACTGACGTGTGTGTTCGATATCCGGCTTCGTAGGGACACCTAGCCCAAATGAAACCAACCTAGCTCACTCAAAGGAGCTTTTCTCATCTTTTCTGAAGGCAAAATGACCTAAACTCTTCTTAGGAAAATACTTGATGTTTTTTGACTGGCTAATCTTGCAAATAGCTGCAGTGTTCAATAACGCTTAACGTAGTACTGACTCTCTCCTAAATGTATATTCCACATTACTTTTTGGATACAGGTTTGAATTATTCATTGACTTTAGCAATTTTAAATAGTATTTGACCAGTCGTTGTTTATGTTTACAGAATACAATGTTATAGAACAAAGATAACCACACACTTTTGTTATAGTTACATTTCCTGTAATAGTAATCAAGGAATAAGAGCAAACAATATTAAATTAGGTCAGTCAAATTTATAACAAATGCTCATATATGCAATGTAGTTTTGTATATATGGGTAAAAAAATAAATATCATGGACTATAGTTCTGTGTAAATGTTGACAAACAGGCAAACAAGTATTAGAATGCTATTTCAAAGAATACAGTAGAAAGAACACTCACATTGGAATAAACACCCCTCAGTTTGAATCCTAAGTCCAGCTATTACTTGGGCAAGTTAGTTGGTCCTGCTAAGCTTTAATACCCTTATGAACAAAATGGAGATAATACTACCAATCACTCTTTTGGATTAGTGTGTGTCCAATAACAGGCCTAATACATGGTAACAATTTTAGTGAAGTAAAGAACTGGGTTTGTTTTCCCTTGGAGTAACACAACTCTAATATGCTGCCTATAAATTAGTTTCTTCAGACTGCATATTTTCTTTTGTATAAGAAAATGAAGATTCCTAAATATCTAAACTTATCTGAAGCTTTTATTTACCCTCTTATGCAAAATAAAAGCCCTCCTATCTCATTTTGAGTCTGTGTATTTTTTTTTTCCTCTCAGAATTATGACATCCACTTTTTTGATGTCTGAAAAATTATTTTGCTTCTACCTGATTGCATTCTCCAGCACTACTTGGATCTCCATAAATAAATAGCTCAAGTAGAAGATCTTTGATTCTTAAACTGACCTTAATTTGAGTGTAATCAGAAGAAACATTTTTTTTCAAGGATGCAAGATGACTGTCCATACTGTCAAGGTAGTGAGTCGTTTTTTCACACCTGAAATGTCAAAGCTTCCATTATAGTTCTGGAGATTAATATAAAAGAAGGTCATATGCCAACATTCCAATTTATGGGAATATGTGATTTGTATTAATCTAAATAATTGAAATTTTGGTACATTAAAATTTTTTTGCTATAAGGGTATCATCATTTGACATTAAATATTGATAGAATGCTTTTTAAGACTGGTTAAAATATAACTTATGATGTATAAAGAGGTTATTTAATATTTTCAGAATTATGTAAAGAAAAGATACATGAGTGAAGTAGTCTTAGGTTTCTTGGGGCAATTTACGTTAACTTAAGTATCTTTTATTTATTTATTTTATTTTTGACAGAGAGAGAGATAGAGATACAGAGACAGAGAGAGAACTTAGCTGGGGGAGCTCCCAGTTCAGCACATGGTTCCGCACAGGCCGGGGCCGGGATTCGATCCCTGGTCCCCGGCGCAAGAGTCTCCGAGGGAGCCTAACGCTTCTACGAGTCACGTGAGAGCCTCTCCTCCGCCCCCCACACAAGACTCTTCGCCTCTC
>PVKE010002041.1:24939-88627 GCA_004027555.1 Craseonycteris thonglongyai
GACACGTTTAAGTAAATACGTATACTGTTGTCATTTTTGTCTTAAATGAGTAAAGTATGAATACTGTTTACATATTTAAAACATTCTTGTACCCGCATACACGAAAATTCCTAGGGGCAAATCCTACTTCGCGGTTTTTCAGCTTTCGCGGAAGGTTCTGGTCCCCATTAACCGCGAAAAACGAGGGATCACTGTATATCCTTTGATACTGGGTTAGTCAATTTTACTAGAAACTTTTTCTTCAATAGTTATAATGATTTAAATTTGGCATAAATGTGTCTTCTTTCCCTGATTTTATCTGTGGCTACAAAAATTCTGACAGATAATTAATACATTTTGATATTGGACTTTTGGATTTAATACTTTTTACTAGGTTTTCAGGAAGAAGATAGATAGCAAAACTGATGATATTGATGAGTGTTTCACTAAAATTACAGTGACTCTCTTCAGAAGTGTGTTGGAAATGATTTCAGAGTAAATGATTACTAAGGTGATATAGATAATATTGAAACTGAATGACAAAAATTGTTGAATATTTGAGCTTATAAGCCACATAAAGAATAAATTGCAAAAATAATTATTCTAGCAAAATAATTACTTATTGCTTAAGAATAAAGATATTGAGTTTTATATTATGTGCTGTCTTCTTTGATATTTATGTGTATAATAAAAACCCATGTCTATAAGGATTTAAAATAGACATCATTTCAATACAATTTTTTATGCAGCAAAACCATCTGGATAATTTTGATCTTTTAAAATTTAGTTAGAAACAGGAAAAAAATGCCAACATGTCATGACATTTTTCACACTTGTATTCTCTTTTAGTATTATTTTCTTTAATGTTAGCATATAAATTTATTTATTTTACCTCATAAATAAAGTGCACATTACAATCATCATCAAAATACACAAAGACAATTAATTCTATTTCAGAGCTACCATAAAAATGATGCATCTTCCTTCTTATATATAGCAACAATAAAGTGTTTTGTTTTTTATTACAGTTCAAAGTTGAGGCAAAGCAGTGTTGCTATTTCGTGAAACAAAAAAAGCACTGACTTTGGAATTCTAATTCTAGCACTGACCTTCAAGACTGTGCTTGCACATATTAGCAAAGTGACCTTGGGCATGTCACTTAAACTTTATGAGTCCGGTTTTCTTCTCCATAAAAGAGAGATAATAACTTGCCCTTATTAACTATCAGATTACTGGGAAGGTCAAAAGATATAATGGATATTAAAACACTGTCAGATTCAAGCAGTACTGTTGTTGTTATTATAGCTCCTTTTATTTGTTTTTACATCTTTAATAAAAATTGGATGTATTTTAGTATAGCTACTAACATGTCTCTAATGATAATAGCTATTCATAAAAATAGGTAATCATTTATAATGTTGACATTAATTCTGAATTGATGTAATTGGGCATGTGGAAAGTTTAAAAGAATATTTAAGGTTACCTGACAAAACAGACATTTGATTATTACATAATATAAGATGTTTTATTCATGTTAGTTGAGCAATGCTGAACAAGTTAAAAGTGACATTTAAATTAAAGTAGAGAAGTTAAGTGTGAATCAAACTTATATTTGCCAAAACAGGTACCTGGTATTCCTACAGATTTTTGAATAAAAATAATTTTTAAAGTTTATTCACACTAGACAATTATTTCTTCACATAAAGTGACTGTGTTTTAAAGGCTTATTACTATAACAGTTTTTGTACTGAATTCATTTGGCATTAATGGTATATTGAGATAAATTTGGAAAAACTCCACTGATGAGAACCTATAGTTATTGGGAAAAGTAGTGGAGAAAAACAGAGATTTAATTAAAATTGAGTGATGTTTACAACAGTAACCAGAAAAAAATTGGAAGAATTTTGGAGAAAAGAAAGAATTGTTTTGGATCAAAATTAATGTAACCCTTCTTGAAATGGAGGTTGGGATCAAAAGGCTGACTATCTTAGTTGACTAAATCTAAAGCTGTAACAAAGAGCAAATTTCAAATTTGGAAATAATATTACCAAAAATTTTGTTTGAAAATACTTCTTACTCAAAGTATCATCTTAAAGTCTAACATGTTTCCAGACTTTTTCATCTCATAAACTTTCGTCCTAGTAGTTTTGCTTTGGGTTAGTGAAGTTGAAAGATTACTCAATTCTAAAACAACACAAAACAAAAATGCTCAGAGGAAATTTAGATGTCCAGTTTTGATAGACTGACGTATGAGTCAGTAACTCTATGGCATAGAATAAATTGAACTTTGACATCCTTATAATTTTAGTTCCTTTGAAGGAAAGACATAGTTCAAAACTTCTATGTTTGATTATAAATTTGTACTCTGTGTGTCTGTTAAAAGTTTGCTTTATTTGCAGCTATCTTTGTTCAAAATAGTTGATTTTTTATTTTTTATTAGCAACCTGACAATTCCTTTCTTATCCTTAATAAATACTAATTGTCATTTGATGATTATATTGTTAGGGTAAATACAAATGATACTATTGTGTGAGTCTTCTGTGGCTGTAATTCACTAAAAATCAAGTTTTATTTGCATGCTGCCAAGATTCTTCCTGTTTTAGCTAGAAATTTGTAACTGAAAATGAGGAAGCAGTGAATGCAATGTAACTGGATTGTAAATATATTTGTTTTTCTACCCCTTCATACAGACATCTAACAAATCAGAGAGGCATATCTCTTTAATAATAGTATGCCATTAATATTGAGTGATAAAATTATTAAAAAAAATTTTTTTTTGCCCTTTATAATTTACACATTAGCCAAATTATGTAAGCTCTTATTTTCCTAATTCGCCACTGTCCCTTGATTCTCTTGCCTCATGTAATTTCTGTTAGGTTGCTTGGTTCTTATTTTAGTACTATTACTAATTCAGAGAATGACAGTGTTACCTTTAAAAGTTTTTATTAATTTGTTTTTCTGCAAAATGAGACTAGTGAAAATACATACCTTATAAACCATTGTAAAGATTAAGTGGAAGAAAGCTTAAAAAGTACTATTTTTCAAATTATAAAGAGCCAAAGAATGTTGGTTGTTGTCATCACTTTACGGTTAGGTGGGCACATAAATAGCCACCCTACCATAAGGAGAACTGTAGTGAGCTACCTCAGAACAAAGAAAACAAGGACTCCAATTCGCTACTGCACAACCCACAAAACTCATGAAATAAGAGCACTATCTAGGAGGCAACAACAGAACAGCTTCCCTTCATATTCCTTGTTGATGGGATCTCTTAACTATGTTTGAAGCTAATTTAAGCTTCTGTCTCTTCAAAGTAACACAAGCATTTCCCTGTAGCTCCTTCAATTATGGTTTCCAAAGTGTGGTCAGTGAAGGGAAACATGGAAAACAGGATGAACATGTTCACCTCTTTTTAGGTAGAAAGAGAAGATATTGGGAATCCCTCCGCGGGTGTTCACACACCTAGCTCAGCATTTGGAACAAATAAAAAAAAGGTTGCTATGCATCATTATAGTTTTTACAGGTAATAGTATGCACGGATTGCGAGGGTAGTATATTGCAGGAAACACTTGGACTCACTTGTCCTGAATTCTGATGAAGATGCTGTCCTGTCAATTTTCGTGAACATTAAGCAGTAGGATCCTGACTCCTATCAGTTGGAAGGTGCATTTTATTCCAAATAACCATAATATTTTGTATCTAAAGAAGTTTTGAGTTTTATAAAGATATTGATAAAATTTGATGGGAGTCATTTTTTCATCCTCAAGAATGAGAACTACAGCTTACTATGCAGCCTTGCATGAAGTTAACTATAATAGATGTAGACTGGCTTCTTATACTACTATGTTTTCTTCCCTACCAGAGAATCATGTAGTACATGATTTAGAGGTTAGGGACACAGCCTTGTTTGTTTCTGGTTCACTATTGTCTCTTGGTTCTCTTGCCCCCTGTAATCTCTGCTGGGTTTCTTGGTTCTTGTTCCAGTAACATTACTAACTCAGAGAACAATATTAACTTAAAAGTCTTTATTAATTTATTTTCCTGGAGATTATGGCTGCCTTTCACCTGGCTGTTCTGTATAGTACTGTCAATTTCAGATTATACCTTAAGGTTTGTTAATTTTTGTTTTCTTCAATACATCAGTCGTTGCTGGAGTGAGCTTTTGATTTGCTGTGGCAGTGTATGGAGCATTTAAAGAAAGGTCTTTGTTGGAGTAGTATAATCCATTCAATTAATATTTGTGGAATACCTATTATGTGTCAAGCATAGCAGAGAAGGAAACAGACTAAAAATGCTCTCCTGGAGTTTATGTTCAAATAGGAAATAAACAATAAGCAAATACATATTAATATATGCAGTTGATAATGAGGTGATTAAGAGCAATAAAGCAAAGGAAGGAGATGTGCCCTTAGGTGGTGATTCAAACAATTTGGTCAGGGATGACCTCACTGCTAAAGAGATGTTTGTACAAAGACTTGAAGGAAATGATAAAGACTGGTGGACACCTAAAGATAAGCATCTGAGGTAGAGGAATATAACATGAGCAAAATCTCAGATGAGGGAACATGATTGACATTCCAGTATATTGCTAAAGTATAGTATTCAAGAAGGAATATAAAAGATTATATTAATGAAGTAACAGTAAATGGTGCAGTGTAGACTTTGTAGAACTCTATGACTTTTGCTTTTACTCTGAATCAGATAAGTAGCTGTTGACTGGTCTTGAGTGGAATGTTGGCATCATTCATTTACTCTTCAAAATTTTTTTTAACATTTATTTTTATTGTTTTTGGCAGAGAGAGACAGACAGACAGAGACAGACAGAGAGAAGGCCTTGTGCCCAGAGTGGTCTTCATAGTTACATGTCATCAGTTTTTGACATAGTTTTATTCCACACAGGTGGGTGGGGGACTGCACAGGGTGGCAACTGGGCCAGGGGCCTCCTGCTGCATGGGAGGCACACCCCTGAGAGCCAGGGCTGAACTGGGGGCCTCCCACATGGGAAGCTTGCCCCAATGAGAACCAAACTGGGGACTACACCCCACTTCAGCGTATGGGTCCACATGGGCTGGGGTTGGAACTTGATCCCTGGACCCTAGGGCAGCAATAAAGTGCTCAACCTGCTGAGCCATCCCAACATCCCCATTTAATGAATCTTTATTCATTAAATAAAGATTTAATGAATCTTTAATTAAGATTCATTAAATCTTAATCGAAAGCCTGTGTATATCTGGCACTGATCTAGGTAATAGGTGTACTTCAGTAATTCAAGAAACAAGAGTTAAAACCATATTAATGATTGATTACATTCTAGTGGTTGGGGTGAGTATTATTTGTTTATTAATTTGCTGTAAGAAATTACCACAAACTTTATGAATTCTACATGATAGGTTTATTGTCTTGTAGTTCCTAGTCTTACAGGTAATAGTTTTGACTATTATTGTAAGGATAGTGTATTATAGAAGTACTTAGAAGTATGTAACTGGGCTAAAATCCAAGTGTTGGAAGAGGTGGTTTCTTGCTGGAGACTCTGGAGTAAAATCCTTTCCTTTTCCTTTTCTAGTTTCTAGAGGCCACCTTCTTTCTTTGTCTCAAAGCCCCTTACTCTCTGTTCATAGCAGCAATGTCAGATCTAGTCTTTCTCACACTGCATCTCTGTGGTTCTCTTTTCTGATTACTCCCTTTGTTTTTAAAGATGCTTGTATAATAATAATATTGAGGACACAAAATAATCCAAAATAATATTACAATTTTTAGGTCAGTTGATTAACATCTCATCAGCAACCTTAATTTACTTTGTCCATGTAACAATATATTTACAGGTTTTAAGGACTAATTCATAGACTTCTTTGGGGGAGACCATTATTCTGGCTACCACAGGGATGGAACAAAGGTAATATTAATAATTATGGTAATGAAATGTTAACTGCTCTGTTAGAAATAGATTATAAGGGGAAGGCTGATAACCAAGAGCTTAGTGACTATGTAGCTCATATTGGTATGTCTACCACCAGACTCTAGTCAACCACATAGCAATAGTGCATATTTTTTCCTTTTAAACTTGCAATTAGGAACAGAGTTCTTTTGTTTTAACTATAGCCTTTTCCCCTGTTTTTCAGGGGAAGTTTTATCAAAATAGACAGCATTTTAAATATTCACATTTAAATTGACATATTTTATTCTGCAGTTGATTATGGAAAAGATATTAGAATACTTGAGAAAAAAAGGATACTTTTTAATGTGAAATTATATTCAGGTAGTATAATTAATTTTCTTCATATCATACTTGGTGTAAAATCCAAACAGCTTATTTTTGTCTCCGGCCCTTGAAGTTCTCATTCCTGCCTATCCCTTTCCATTATGTGCCTAATGTCAGTCATAACGACCTTCCTTTTGTTACTGAAACATGCTCAGATTATTTCTGCCATGTGCAACACTCGTCTCCAATACCTGTTTTTATTTTGGCTTCTTCCTGACACTTTAGGCCTCAATTTGAATTAATCACTCACTAAATTACTTACTAATCTCCAGAGGGCTTTTCAGACATTGAAAGTCAAGCTTCCCTGCCCCACCATCAAAGTGTTTTGTTTTGTTTTTAATAACCTTTACTTTCTTATTACTTTTTCCTAAGCACTATAAAGTGTTAAGAATTATGATCATATATATGCAATCATATATATTATATGTATTATATATATGAGGGCTGTCTGAAAAGTATCCAGCCATGTAACCATTCTCATTTTATTGACAGTGGCTGGATTTTTTTCAGGACAGCCCTCATACATATCTTTGAAGAGTGCATATAAGAGTAAATCTTTTAAATTTTTTAATTGCCTTATTTTTTTCCTCAACAGGAGAAATTTTGAAAGAAATCAGGTTATTCCTGTAACCACAAACAAGGGAAAAGAAAATTCAGAGGGAAAAATAGAATCAGATAAATGCAAGAAAAGTCAAACTAGGAAACTAACTTCAGGCACTAAAGTATACATTTTCCTATTACTATAAAATATACCATTAACTAAGTTCTAGTTGGATGCAGGCAGGAGCAAACTAAATATTTATGGAGCAAAATGTTATTCCTTACCTGATATTGTTACTCATCCATGGTAAACTGCAACTCTTTGATTTTTATCTAATTTTATAGATGTGAGTTGTGACAGCTGAGAAATAAACACAGCTGTTTTCAGTGGCTTGCTTAATGCTTAAATTATTTTAAAATTAAATGTTTGAATTACGATTTTTGTAGAATGAGCATCACTAGCATTTGCATAGTATTTTATAAAAAGAATGTTTATTTGCACATTTCTGCATAAGAATCCACTGTCTTTGTTTAACATTAAAGTTAAGTGACTGGTTCACTGCCACTGAGCTTTAAGTGACTTAGGCAGAACCAGACCCAGCTGGGAAGCTGCTGAGTATGAAACTCTTTGTACACATGCTTCACCTACATGTACTTCACAAACAGTGAATTAATACACAAATATTAGTTCTTGTTCTTTAAGCACGTACCTGCGACCACTTATTTCAGCATTTTTACATTGTATGCCATTTAGTTAAGTAAAATGTTTAAAATAAGGTGTTCATTAGTTATTCTACCTTATTTTACAAAATTTCTTTCCAAAATATACTCAATAAAATGTTTAAATATAAAGTGACAATTCCATTATGCTTTGTTAAACATTCACAACAGATATTTCCCATTTGTGTGTAGTCAAGTGATTTTTGGCTCTGTTTTGTTTTTATAAACAAAAGAAAATGAGAGGCTTTATTAAATAACAGCAATATTTTGTGTCAGAGATATCATGATGCTTCACACCTGTAAGTTTCAAACTCTCAAATCTAAGTGATTAAATTATTATTGGTATATTTCTCTTGATAATAAAACAAGCACTGCACTAGAATTTGGAAAGACCCCTTATAATATTGCACAATATATTCAGTAACTTGGAATATAACCCGGGCTTCTGTCAAACGTGTCCTACATAAGACTGGTGGGGAGATACACATTTCACATTTTACCTTGCTCTTGTATGGTAAAAATTCAGTAGCATACAGAAAGAACTGTTTCTATATTTTGATATATGCTAATTAAATGAAGAATCGAGCTAAAATATGGAAGTATATAAAATTAGTCTTAATCTCTAAAACAACGTTTTTATAATTTTTTAAAGAATAATCACAATAAGAGTCAAATAAATAGTATCTACTGATTTTGATAGCTCAGGTTATAAATGAGGTTAGGAAAGAATGAAAGTACCCAAGCAGCATAATTTAAAATAATTTTATTTAATTTTGTTTTTTATATATTTAAAATATAATATTTATTATTTCTACTTGTAAACAGGCATATCATGGCCAGAAAACATATTATTTGTGTTTAAATTATTTATTTATATATTTATTTTGGTGTAGGGTTCATATCATGTTGATATAATATTTTTTGTTCTTATAAAAACTAGCACAATTAACATATAACAAATGTGTTATAGTTCAAAAGCTTATAGCAACAACCAAACAAAGAAAAGGATCAAGAAGTAAATTAAGCAATGCAACAAAAATCTATAAAACATCAGGGAATATATTTAACAGGAAACCAACAAAAGCTATGTGTCAAAAACTATACAATTTTACAGAAGAACACAGAGAATACTGAATAATTGGGAAGTCAATCATGTTTCTGAATGGGAAGACCTACTATTTCAAATATATAAGCCTTTTGTAGTACTTTCAATAAAACGATACACTGAATGCAATTTTAGTAATATGTCAAGATTACTTGTTAAGTGAATTCTCATGTTCAGCTGGGAAAATAAATACAGAAGAATGTGAGAATAAACAAAAAGAAGCAATTTGGAAAAACAAAATGAATGGAATACACTATACCAAATAATCAAACTTTATTTCAAAGTTACAGCAAATAACTTAGTAGAATTTATTAAACCATCAAGAAATAAATATATGTTTTGATGGGAGTTTAGGGATTAAAGGTGATAGAAAACAGATGGCTTATTTAATAAATGATATTATATGGCTACTAATGATATATCTGGAAGATAATTTAAAATTAGATCCTTACCTCACAACATTAAAAAATTTCAATTGATTATGAGACCTAAAGAATATTTTAAAAGCATAGAAATAGTGGAATGACACATAAACAAGTTTTGTTTTCCAAATAGTGGTTGGAAAATCTCTTAAGACATGAATGAAACTTAGAAAATCTCTTAAGGCATGAATGAAACTTACAAAATGTAGAAATTGACAAAAAATAAACAGACAACAGCTATGAAACCTCTATATCAGTGGTTCCCCTTTTTAACACCAGGGACAGGTTTTGTAGAACACAATTTTTCCACAGAGAAGTGGGGGGTGGGGTGGCAGATTGGTTTTGGAATGATTCAAGTGAGTTATATTTGTGCATTTTATTTTAATTGACACTTGCTACTCATTGATAGGGTTTTAATATGAGTGTGCAAGCAATTTATTATAGTCTTTATGCAGTTAAACCTCTCTGCTAATGTTAATCTGGATTTGCAGCCACTCCCCAGTGCTAGTATTACCGCCTCGACTCCACCTCAAATCATCAGGCATTAGATTCTTGTAAGGAGTGTGCAACTTGATTCCTCACAGGCACAGTTCACAACAGGGCTCGCACACTTATGAGAATCTAATGCAGCCACTGATCTGATGGGAGGCACAGCTCAGGTGGTAATGTGAGTGATGGGGAGCAGCTGTAAATACAGATGAAGCTTCACTAACTCACCAGCCACTCACCTCTTGCTGTGCAGCCTGGCTTCTAACAGGCCATGGACTGGTTCCATTTGGGGACCCCTATTCTGGATAGTAAAAGATTCTCATAAATGAAATTGGAAAGTTCATTAATTCAGATCCATTAAAAGCAAACCCAAGTGAGAATTGGAGGTGGGAGCTTCAGATCAGAATATAGGAGATAAATGTAGAGAGAACAAGAAAGGAGGTATGGGTAGGACGAGTCTTGGGCTTTCAACTGCACAGTCACAAGGTTATTTCTGTCAGTCTGATAAAGAGTCTTCAATCTAAAGTCACATGTAGCGTATCACCAATTCTTACTGGAAAGGGCATGCCTTAGTCTCCCCACCCTGCTCAGTCGTTGGCTGGTAGCAGCTCTTGGTAAGTGTCTTATGTGAGGCACCTGGCAGTTGATCTTGTGGAGCAGCACTGGGCCATAAGTCAGTCTTATTACCCACAGAGGCCGACCTGAGCAGCACATTTTTATTTTTATTTTATGAGACAGGGGATAAAAACAAATATAAATCATTAAGAATAATATACCCCAATAGAAATGGATAAAAAAATGTATGACAGACCTAGATATAACAAATATATATTCATATCATTAAAAAAATCTATAAAAATATGCTTAATATTTCTCATCAAAAAAAGTCAAGTCACAATTAAATACAAACTTTTACTTATCAGACTGGCAAAAAACGTTAAAAATTTTAAATATGCCATTGTAATATACATATGGCTGTAAGCAATTTTGAAGGGCAACTCAGCCATAATTTAAAAAACTACACTTTTAGCTCTGTACTGAACAAGTTCACTTCCAGTTTTCTAGTGTGTCATTATTTATAATGGTGAAAATTTTGAAATATTCTAAATATCCACCACTAAAAGAATGGTTAAAGTATTTAAAAAGTTATATACTTTGCCTCAGTTTACAAGTAAATCAATGAAATAGCTATAATTCTCACTCAGATATTTTTTGTTTTTCTCTAATGGTGTGTGTGAATTTACATATGACATTTCAATCTCAGAATACATACCAGCATATAGTATATACTTAATATTTTATAGCAGTCATTATAACTATGGAATAACACACAATTAAAAAAAATTAGACAAATAAGCATATTCTACTGAAATAGAATTCTTGATTTTTAGTGATTAAAAAAAGCAAGTGGCAGAAAAATATTAATATGATCTTTTAGCAAAAATAAAACATAAAAGAGCAGGAGTATATATATGCATATGTACAGAAAAATATCTGGGGAATGGAAGGAGTTAAAGATAGAGGCTTTCACTATTTACTCAATAAAGTTTTATATTTTGGCTTATAGTTTTTAAAGAGTAGCACTAATTATTTTTTATTTAATTTATAAAATTAAGAAAAAAATTGAATAAAATGAATAATATTCCAATTAATATGTGGCTACATATAGTTAATAATTATACACTTAAGGAAGAAAAAAACCAATAATGTAATCAGAAACTAAACATTTCACTTAAAATATGTTAAATATAGTCCAAATATATATTTTTTTCATTATTTAAAAGAGAATACTTATTTGGTTCTGATTCTTGTATTTTCTCTTGTTAAATCTTGAAATTTTTTAGAAATTCTGTATGTCACTGTAAGGATGAAAAATGAAAGTTGAATTAAGAATTGGTGATGTAGTTGAAATTAAAAAGATGAATATAAATTCTGTAACCTTACAATAGTTTTAGCACTACATTTACCATATATTATTGCATGCATCTGCTTGTGCTGGGTTGACCAATTAAAAATTGTTTTTGAAGAATCTAGCCAATCCTATATTCTGAAAAATGCTTCTTCAAGCCAATGGTTTCAAGTGTTTTAAGTGAACCACAGTGCCTGCTATCATGATTAAGTGGTTGCTATATAATTCGAACTGAGACAACACTAGTATTATATTTATTTGGATAGATCAACTGAAATATGGAGCATTTATGACCCAAACATTACAAGAAGCTTTCCCAGAATTTTGTAATTGTGAAGAAATCTCTCATCTAGTTGCTAAGATTTTAGTGTGTGAATCAAACCCAAATCTGGCCATATCCCAATGTTCCACTGCTTGCCCTGTTCTGTGGGAAATAATGAAATCAATATAAACAGAAAAAGATGCAAGGTGAGGGAGTTGGGAGAGACAGGGACAATAACATCCAAGTTTTCCATTTAATCGTTTCAATGGGAATTTCTACTACGAACAGTGGGAATAAGGGGTGGAGAAAGTGTCAAGAGTAACACAGCTTTTACTCTCAGAAAATAGAGCTCTATGATGATGGTCTCTTGTTCTTTTGGTCAATGGACATGCTATAGGAAACAAAAAACAAAAAACAGATGAGTTGATAATATTTTGCATTGTATTCCCATAAGAAGTAGTTATTAACTTATTTGCCAACTCAACTTTTTTAGTCTTCACGTACTTTTAGTTTTCATTGTGTTACTAAAAAGAAACTTTGCCCACCAGTTTCAGTAGCTCGGGAAACCTTAAAAAGGAGACAGACAAATCTTACTGGTAAGAAATTGATAAATTTCATTGATCTCATGGATCCAAGGCATGCCAAGGGAACAAATAATGGAAAAATAGCTCTTTCATCATAATTTGACACCACCTTGAATACAATATTAAAATAATCTCCTTTAATATACAACAAGAAACTGTCTTTAATGCCTAGTGTTATTTTAACAAGTAGCTTTGGAGAGGAAATAGATGAAAAAATTTATTAACTATAAGGCAGTTTAAATAATTTGCTCCTTTCTACACCCAGATGAATAAGGAATTCAAAATTTTCCCATGTGCCTACCTGTCTTATTTTCTTATATTTTGATATTAAACCTCTATAACCATAATGCAGAGTTACAGCCGTCATGTATAAATTTTCATAGTTACAAAATTTTTATTGTAATTTGGAAAAAGGAAATTCAAGTAGCAATAGGAACTAAAAATATTAACCCTGAAGTCACTTTTAAAAAAAAATAATTGAATTGAATGAACATCATTAGGGAATTTCATCATTGTTCAGGACTCAGTTTTCTTATAATGGAAAAATGTTGAACAACATACATTTAAAATTCTTATTTATAAAGCTTCAAAATATTATGAAGTGATGACTCACAATATATAATTTAGCAGGGCTGAATAAAATTTGCTTCCTTGTTATTTAGAAAGAACACAAATCAGTTAATCTTTGAAAAGTATAATTGCTGTAAGTGCTTTTATCTTTCTATTTTTTCTTAATGCAGATTCATGAAGTTGCTCTGACATAAATATAGCAAGAGACCTTAAATTATTGGGGTAAGCAGAACATTAGTGAAATCAAGTTGGCAACTAAAATAGTTCTTTTTCTTCCTCCAAATTTTGTGAATATTTTTTATTATCGCTCTAATTCCTTTAATGTCAACATAATTCATAGGTTTATGAATATTTAAATATGTGTGTATATATGGGTGGGTGTACAAGATATGTTAATAATAAAAATAAGTTTAGTGCCATAACTAATGAGAGGGCTTTTACTTCTATTGCTATTTTCTATGAGAAGGCTTAAAAGGAGAACTCAAACTGAAATGGGGTCAAATACATGCAGTAAAAACTGACTCGTGGGTTCTGCTTGGTTTTCTAAATCCTCATTCATTTTCACTTGATATAGCTCCAAAAGAACATCCTGAATGCCATCTTTCTTAAAATACTTTATTTATTTTTCTTTGCGTTTTTCATATTTATATTACAAAGATATATTTAATCATGATGCATTCATGTCTTGATATTAGAATATTGAAGATGACTTTAAAAGTATTAGTGATAAATACTTTTGGTTGTTGGCAAAAGTGCAATAAATGGTGCTATAAATTGATGAAGCCAGTTTTTTTCCCCATGAAACAAGAGGCTTAGGGGGATGCTGGGATAATTCTGTGGTTAAGCACTTGCCTCACAATTGCACAATCATGAGGTTTGGGGTTACATGCCTGGTCCCAGCTCTTGCAAACCATATGCTGAACTGTGGCACAACTGGCAGCCACCAGGTGGCTCAGTGGTGAAGGTTCTCATCTCCCACACAGGAGGCGTTTGGTTCCTAACAAATGCTGCCTCACATTCACCTGTGTAGAATGAAACTATATCACCACTAGCAATGTACAATTAAGGAGATTGCTCTGGGCCCTTTCCCCTTCTCTCTCTCTCTTTCTTTCAAAACAACAACAAATCTTTAAAAATAAAGAAAAATAAAAGAAGTTTAGGGTTACAACAGAAGGGTTGGAGAAGTATCTGAGTGATAACGCAGGGCAGCTAGGTTACTTTAACCTGACTAGACATCCCATTTTAAATGGGACATAAAACAATAGTACTATCCCATTTCAAATAGTACATATGGTCAGCCTAGTCTCACTGAGCTAAATTTGAGGTGTCAGTAGACTGGCCATATATATCATTTAAAATGGGACAGTACCGATGTTTTCTGTCCCACTTGTAATGGTATGTCTTGCCAGCTTACCTCATGGGCAGTGTGTCTGAGTTCTCACTAAGAAGGTAGAAGTTAAAAAGGCATAAGATAACATGGCTACTGAAAATTTGTGTCTTAGTTACTTTTGGTTGCTATAACAAGTTACCATAGACTGGTTGGCTTACAGACGACAGCAATTTTTTTCTCACAGTTCTGGAGGCTGGAAATGTACAATCAAGGTGCCATTATGGCTGTTTAGAGGCCTCTTCCAGGCTTCAGGTTTTGGCCTCTTTATAGAAGGGGGCTAATCCCATTCAAATTACTTTGCAAAGGATCCAACTGAAAATATCATCATACTGGGGATTAGATTTCAACATATGAATTTGGTGTGGAAACAAATATTCATTCTCTACCAATGTTCTTTTTGCAGATATTTCCAAGAAGCCCCAATAGGTGATTTTCGCATCTAATTGGCCAAAATGGTTTGCCCTGGCCACTCCTAGCTGCACGTATTAGAAGAGGACCAATTTTATCTGGGTGTATTCTTCCACTCCCCCTAAAACTGAAGTTATTAAGAAAGACAAAGAAAATGGATATTGAGTAGGTGATTAAGAAGCACATACCACAATACACATCAGCATTGCAAAGGGAATTCAAGTATCTTATCCTCAAAGAAAGATTCCAAATGCGAATCGGCTGATCATGAATTACTGAAAGGGCAGATTCACTCACATTGATGATTAAGTTTTCATCTGTGGTTTTACTTTCTTAATGCACATGACGATGCTCTTCTCTACTCCTTCTTACAGGCCATGGTTTTTATGGTGAATAAAGAGCGCTAAATTTAGAGAAATGGTATGAAATATATATAAAATGGAAACAGGTTTAACTATATAGACTTAAAAAAAAAGTTTACTACTTTGAACTCTGTTTTTTTGCTTTCATGATAGTAGTAGGAGTAGAGTAGAGTTTATATACATGTTCCAAATTTTGCCAGTGAGACTAGTATTTGTTCTCACAACTTGGTGACATGTTAAGAGTTAGTTGTTATTAACCCTACCTTTTAGATGAGAAAACTGATGTTCTAAAAGATTAAGTGACTTGCCCAAGATGATGATCTTTACTGAGCACATAAAAACTGTAAAATTTCCTATGATTTAATTTCAGAATTCTTTACGGATATAAAAGTTTGCTTGTGAAACTATGAGTTCCAATTGAGCAGAGAACATGATAACTGCTCAGACACATGAACAAAGATAGAGGTTATGTTTTTTCTTTTTTAAAAGATTTATTGTATTGTTTTGACAGAGAGATAGAGACAGAGAGATGGGGGAGGGCACAGAGCAGTCTCCATAGTTGTACATCATCAATTTTCAACATGATTTTGTTCCACACAAGTGAGTGGAGGGAGGAGGGGTGGGGAAGGGGGGTGGACTGTGAGCATGGGGGAGGGCAGGGGCGCTCCCCTGCACAGGGTGGGGACAAGGCTGAGGGGCTTCTCACATGGGAGGCACGTTCTGGTGAGCTGGGGGCTGAACAGAGCCTCCCACATGGGAAGCTCACCCAGGCGGGAACCAAACTGGAGGACTCGCACATGGGGTGCACACCCCAGTTTAGCATATATGTCTACATGGGCTGACGCCTGGACCAGGACTCTATCCTTGGACCCTGAGGCTGCAAGGCAAGCACTTAAACTGCTGAGCCATCTCAGCTTCCCCAGGTGTTATGCTTTAAATGATATGGAGGTTTGAGAGATATATCATTACAATACATGAACAGATAACCATTACTTAGGTCTGCTGTTCCTCAATATCTCAAGTGCTATTAAGAACAGCACATTGCTACGTGGATAAACTATAAACAATTTAATAAGGAATTCCAATAAAAGATTATGGTAAAGTCTTCCTGTTGTTTAAAGCTTGAGGTTCTAACTAGATCCCCATTCCTCTTTTCATTAGTAACACTTGTGATTAAGAAATTATACTAAAAATCATTTTAAGGAAAAAAAACCCAAACATCTTTTTAGGCCTTTATTCTGAATCAAGATAGGAAGCTAGGTGTGTTCGATGACAAGGCCCTTATTCTTAATTTTCTTAATAACCCCACATGGTATATTTTGCTATTCCAATTTTAGAATAAGGAGGGTAAGAGTAAGGGGGTGCTGTAATTTGTTCAAGGCAAAATTGGGCTTCTACTGATCTATCAAAGGTAACCCTCTGAGCTTTTTTTTTTTTTCACACTTGCAGCATTCTTATAGTGTTATTCCTTCTCATTAATATTCAGTCACCATCATCATTATCATTATTTCTTCTACCTAGGTTCATTTTCTTCCAAATCTCTGAGTTAACTGATACCATCTTGTCAATTTCTCCTTAAAGATGTTCTTTCAGGAGCTGCCTTGTTTTGGATTGTTTCTTCTAAAAACTTTTAACCCTCTTTTCAAAATTGTATCTTTTTTGTTTCACAGTGTCTTTTCTTTATGGGCTTCTTTCCAAACATCCATTGTGGTATGAAAGAAATTAACTCTTCTAAATTGATTTTCAGCACAGAATGCTTTGCATTGCCTGGGGTCAACTCACTGCTCCCCTGTCCCACAGTTTGTTTATATTTTATCACTTAGTGCATTTTTATGGAACTTTATGCTTTTACTTTTGTAATTCAAAAATATCTGTTTGAGAAAGGATCATTTAGTTGGAAGAAATAGAAATCACTCAAGTTCAAGCTCTTTAGAGTGAGCACATTTTTATTTAAATTTAAGTAAAGAAGACAACTTTTAGACAGCCATATTACAGGTTTAATTGGAGGTAGGAGGGCAAGTCCGGGGCTGAACAGTGCGTCTTGATAGCTGCATGGCCTTTTTTCTCTCCTTATCTCTCTGACTTTCTCATCCCCTTCCTCTTTGTGATCAATTGTCTTTTCCAAAGCATGGCTGAAGGGCTTAGATTGTCCTAAGTCTACACGAATTCAGAGTTCCCCAACATGTCACCCATTTTCTGAATCTCCTTATTGCTATCTTTTGAAGGTGGTATCTGGAAGATAGGAGGATATTCTGTTTTCCATCAGCTTTCCCTTGCTGACATAATTAGCTATGGTCACCTGAAAAGTGGAACAAATAGATTCTTATTAGTGGGAACTGTTGAGATTTAAGGAGTCATTTCTAAGCAGGGATGGAGTTTTGGCAGTCACCCCAAAATTTACTAATTCAAACACTTAACACACAGTAAAAGATAAAATGTCTAGCCAGGAAAGCTGAGTAGTTAATTCATTCATATTCTTTATAACAGCAGGAGTTAACTCTCATACATTGCTTGCTATTGTCCAGTACTTTAAATATGATATTCCTCACAACAATCTTGTGATGGGACTATCATGATCATTAACATTTTATAGGGAAGGAGGCTAAAAGAAATTTATTATTATCCCCATTTTACAGAGAAAATCATTTTATATAGAAGAAAAGTGAAGGGAATATACTGTTCAGAGAAAGCAAATTACTATTTACCCAAACTGGCAAATAGAAAAACAAGGATTTGAACCTAGGCAATTTGGCTCCTGAGTCCAAACACATCACCTTCATGCAAAATTGTTTTCCATAACTGTTTTTAAGGAAAATAATTATTTTACTAATATTGCTACTTATTCTCTTCAGAAAAACAAACCTTACCCTCGCAGCTTCTCCTAACTCTCCTGTAAAATGATAACTGGAAATTCAGAATTTGCCAGATGATATGGCCATTGACATGATTTCACTTAAAATATTTAATTCACTATTTTAGCTTTTTAGTGTTCATTCTTTGCATGTAGACATAAAAATGTGAAAAAGTGAAATCAGGCAGAAAAAAAGCCTTGTTAGTAGCAAGCAAAATTTGAGAAACTATATTTTCAGAGAACTGAGGTTGGTGGCGACTGAAAGCCACTCGAGCCTGATGGCTCTTTAGTGGTCTATATGATACACATTGGTGGTTTCTCTCTTGCTGCTCTTGGATTAATGTTCAAACCACTAAAACCACGTATGAAATTGGCACTTGTAATAGGAAATTCAGTTCCTTATCTTGGGAATCCTCTACCATGGAAAGAATCATCTCAGAAAAAAGTCTTGAAAAGGCACCCCCCCTCCCCCGCCCAAAAAAAATCCACAAACTTTTCTTATTATAGCATCATCTGTCCTTAAGAGATTTTTTATTTTAAGTGTAAAAAGGTACAAAGTAGTACAACAGAGACTAACTACAAAGAGAAACAAGCCTCTTTTCCTCTCCCCTTTCCCTCTCCATCGCCCCATCTCTTTCCTTCTGTGTTTCAGGAAACTATGATTTTTAAATTAACAACTGAATCTTTATAACACTGGTTCATAATATGTTACCTTATAATAACTTATAAAGCTAAAATTTTTAAATGAAAGTTGTTATTGTTATTTACCCTGGTTTTGTTTAGGAAATACCTGGTAGGAACACATTTTTAGTTAGAACTTTAATAACTAATTTATCAGAATAAAATCAAAATCATATAGTCATTAAGTTGATATAAGAAAATAATTTAATAATTATGCACTCAGTATTTGGTGATGGCTGTATAATTCTCATTCTGTGCTTGAAAATGAAATGCTTTTGTTGAGGAAATGTACAGTGATTCATGTGTCATACCATGGTTTTGCATATGACCTAATGAAATCTCCATAAAGCAAAATGAACAGAGTACAGATATACACCTCTATAAAGAGACTTGAGCACTAAATACTAAAATATTATATATATATATATATATATATATATAAATGGTCAACCATTTATGTACTTACAGGATAAGCTATTTCTTTTCTACTTTAAAATCTTTTCAATTTGAATCATTAAATCCTAAAATTTTAGTGGGCTAAGCAATTTGATGTAAATTTAATGTTTTATAGGTTATTTCTGGAGCAGAATTCTGAATCATTCAACTGAATTTAAAAAACAATGTGCCTGTGCAAAACATTCAAAGACCACATGTGTGAACTTTCTGGTATGCATGCATGTGTCTGAGAAAGGCAGGTCTGGTGGCAGGAAGGGATTACGGTGGTGAACATACTTGTATTAATAAATCCTTCTTGTTCATATTCATATTCACGATCTATATCCTTATTACATTCATGGTTTTGTTGCTTAGATGAAACACTGATGAAAATTCTGATTAATACTAAGAATAGTTATAAGAACTTGTGCAGATGACTCCTCATGGGGCACATCATTGTTATCACCCTTTCTAGAAGATTTTCTGCAAGAAGTCTTTCGTGATGCTTTCACCTTCTGAATATTGCAGAAATTGTTCAATGCCTCATTTAAAATTGGTTTCATAACTGAATATTTTTCATAAAATTTAATGAGATGGGGCTTATGAAAACACACATATTATAATTTAAATAACAAAATCCTAAATTAAAAAAAATACACAGATACATATGTACACGTGTGTATACAAAGGTTATTCAGAAAAAAATCCAGTCAGGAAATGCCTCTATTTTTCATATTACATGGCTGGATACTTTCCAGACAGCCCTTGTGTATGTATGTTTTTTACTAAAATTATTCTGTAAATTATGATGAGGAAGAAAGTTACTTGGAAAAAGTCATAAAAAATAGAACATTTCAAACACACTGGGTTTAGTTGTGTAAAACAGGGAGAAGGTGAAGGTATTAGGCCAAATCATATTGTGTTTGGTTATTGATAATGACACTGAAACTTAAATTTTATAACCCATATGAACTAGTTTTGATTTACTTTAGATATCCTTTCATAAAGAAGAAATAAGTATTTAATTTGTTTATCACCTATAGAACATAGAATGCTAAATACAGAGTCCCATTGATATGGTTGTCACATTTCTTCCTTTTGCCTCTATTTTTAAAATCTACAATTTAAATTGTTGAAAATATACATAAAATCTGTGATAAAAATAAATGCTACTATAATGTTTTTCCTGACAGAATATCATTCTTTACACATGGATGAAAGGTCAAAATTAAGTACCTGAAAAACATATTATCTTTCATTAAAACAGGGGGAAATCTTATAAAGTTTCCAGAAAGTTGACCACCTTAGTATAATGTTGGAAGCTGGTCATGTGCCTGAACAGAGAGGTTTTAGGGGGCCTTGATGGCAGGGCCTCGGTCCCCCCTTTCATCTCCCTCGGAGGGTCGTTGGGTGATTAAACATAGAAAAATGTATACGTCCAGCTTCGCATGAAGGTCAGGCAGCTGGCATCAGGTGTTAGAGCACAGGCTGTGGGATAAAAGAAATACATGGGAGAGGGTCTGCATGTTCCTGATAACAAACTGCCTGCGCTGTTAATGAGTAGTTTCTGATGTGGTTGAAAAACTCCATTTTTGTCTTTCCTTGCTCCTTGTAGTGGCGTGAACCTTGGCTATATAAGTGACTGAATAAAGCTATTTGGGGTTCCTCCTATTGAGGACAGTTGGCAGATCATTTGGTCTGTCTTCAATTCTCACCATGCAAACTCAGGAACTTTGTTCAGCCAGGCTGGTTCCTGGTACAGTATAAAAGAGAGGCAATGTACTATAGGAATACCTTCTATAGCTTTGTATTACTTTTGTTCTCCTGGTTGTAGGTAAGGGTGAGAAATCAACAAATATGAATAGATAAACCAATTGTTCAAAAGGGAAAGGTAGAAAATGCAGGAAACTGAGATAATAGAACAGACTTGTATATAATTTGTCTAGGAAAATCATAAATTTATTATACTTTCTATAATATAATATTTTCTATGGTATCATTGGATATGTGAAACAAAATTATTTGTACATAAAAATGAATTATATGCAAAATTATTCAAACAGAAATGAAAGATTAAAAGGTTCACTTTAGGAACTGAAAATTAGTTCTCTGAAAAGATTACTATTTTCTTATTGTATCATCCTTCACTTATATTCTCCATTCAGTGTAAGACATTTCTCAGTTTAAACTAAATGTTTTAGAAGGCTTTGAGCATAAGAAAATAAGGCACACTCAATTGAGAAAAAGTTTTTATAGCATAGAATACTGGTTTAAGACAGAGACTCAGAAGCCAGACGTCCTGGATATAATTCTCAGCTACAATATTTAAATACTTCTGGACCTTGAGTCAATCAACCTCATTTTTCCTTAAGATTTATTTTTATTGTTTTTTGACAGAGAGACAGACAGAGACAGAGAGAAGAGGGAGGGCCCAGAGCAGTCTCCATAGCTAATAGCATTAGTTTTCCATATAGTTTCACTACACAGGTGGGCACAGAGTTGTGCAGGGCAGGAACTGGGCCAGGAACCTCCCGCATAGGCCCCAGCAAGAACTTAACTGGCAGCACACCCCAGTTCAGCATATGGGTCCACATGGGCCCTAGCTGGGATTTGGCCCTCAGTCCCCAGGGCGTGAAGTGAATGCTTAACCTGCTGAGCCATCTCAGCTTCCCAAACTTCATTTTTCTGTACCTAGTTTGTTAGATACAAAATTTAGACAGCATAATGTTAATACTTTAAAAAACTTAGAAATGCTTTATGGCTGCCTAATTTATAAAAGAAAATACAAAATTACTCAGATTTCAGAAGAAGCAAAAGTGGAGATATGTAGGTAAAATCTTTTATTAGATACATTTTTTTCTATTAATTTTTAGGCTAAAATAGTATACCAAAAACCCATAGAAACTATTACATTCTCTCTCAATTTATATTTCACTTTCATTTAAGAACATGATCTGATCCTTGTTAGTTTATATGATTTGATTTTTTTTTGAGTGCTTGTTTAAAAGAAGTTGGTGCATTGCATTCTTTATATTCATATCCAATTGTTCTCTTTCCAAATTACATGCATGAGGCAATTATTTAGGGGATATCATTGGTAACTTATATTACCTTTTTTATGTCCTCACTTTTTAATATTTCTTTTAATAATTGGGAAAATGGATCCATATAGGCTTCATCATTCAGTTTTATTTTGTTTTGTTTTTTAATT
Source organism: Craseonycteris thonglongyai (assembly GCA_004027555.1). NCBI lineage: Eukaryota > Metazoa > Chordata > Mammalia > Chiroptera > Craseonycteridae > Craseonycteris > Craseonycteris thonglongyai. The sequence goes on from PVKE010002041.1 coordinate 47,117, forward strand.
TTATTGTTAAATGTATTGGGATGACATTGATTGGTAACAACTAGGCAGTTTCCAGATGTACAAGTCCAAATCACATCACCCATGCATCGCATTATGTGCTCACCACCCAGAATCAGCTCTCCTTCTATTACCATATATCTGGTGTCCACTCCGATCTCCCCGCCAACTCTTCCCCCTCCCCTTTCTTCAGGTAATCACAAACTTATAGTGCTTTACACTATAAGTTTTTATTCTATCAAATACATAATACATGCTAGCCTTCAAAACATTTGTCATTATTATGATGTACTATTATTAGTTTGCAATGAGATATGAATCAGAAAAACCTTGGGATATATATTTAAGAAAAACGGAGAGAGTTTTATGTGTGTGATTACCTGGCCCCTTTAATACACAGAGACATGAAACCTCTGTGGAAAATATTAATATATTGTTGTTATGTCACTATATAGATCAGCTATACAATCATATTTTTTGGAGTGTGCTGAAGTTATTTTTAGTTTGAGTAATGATTTGACACTTTATATACATTATAGAACATATTAAACTTTGAAACAACTGAATAAAATATCAATTATTATTTTTGAATACTTTAAACAAAAATATATAAGTCAGAATATTTGAAGAAAACAGAAGGCACAGTCTGGAATGATTTGGGAGAAATTTTAGATAAGGGATACTTTCCAGAGGAGTGACTGGGTGAGGGGAACTAGAGGCAGATAACAAGTATCCTAGGTCCTAGCCATAGTGGAGAGCTGAAGGGGACAAGGGAAAAGATGGTAGGTGTTATTAGAGGCAAATATGTGTTGGAGCTATGGGAGGGTGGTGGCCAGAAAGGAATATACAGTGTTCTTGTAGCAGTGCAGCCACTGCCAGAAAGAACTACAATGACAAAATACAGAGCAAATGGGGCAAAAATATAGCCCTACCTATATTAAAAAATACAAATATTGTATTCAATTATTTCTCTTAGTGCCTCTCATTGATTGACAATACTCCAGCAAAAGCCAGGAGGCAAGAGAAACTGTGTGGATGCCATTTCTAGGGCACAAAAAAGGGAACATGATGAATCTAGCTTCTGGAGGCAGGTACCAAATAGAAAACATCAACACAATAAATGCTTTCAAACTGTATATATATTATGTCAAAATCCATATTTCCAAAACATTTACACTTGGTGTACCTTAACATTAGCCACATGATGATTTCAGTGGAATAACATCCAAACCATGAACTCACAATCATCCCTAAGTAGAGACAATCAAGACATTTTTTTTCAAGGTGTTTTAAAGTTTTCTAAGCAGCTTTCTTGGTAGTAAACCATCTGTAACAAAACAGGTAAATTAGACCCATCTAGTCAATTAGATCTTTGCCTTCATTGACCAAAACAAAAACTGGAAAGAGAAGATTATCTCATATGAAATAAGTATAGTTTGACTCACTAAATGCACAATTCCCCATTTCATTTTTAATATAATAGCACATAATGCAATGTATAGACAACGTAATGTGGAATTGTACACCTGGAAACAATGTAATTGATATCAATCAATGTCACCCCAATAAATTTAGCAATAAAAAAAAATTGAAAAAAAAGTGTTTCTACTTATAGTTTCCACCAAACAGCATAACTGTAAAAGGAAAAGTGCAAAAAAAGGGAGAACAAATTTAGTGTACACCATTTTTGCAGACTGAAGAAATAAAGATGGTCAAGTGTGAGAGACTGTAACTGACAAATCCTATCCACTCATCAGGTGGTCACAGAATACCTCTTTTGATCATTGTCGCCCTTGGAACAGATTACTCATTCTTCCTAGATCCCATATTACACTGTTTCTTCTTCCTTATTTTTAATTCCACAATATTCAGTGTTACATAATTACAAAGTTTTTTTCCCTGATGTTATTAATGTGTTTAAAGGACAAAATAGGACAGCAAGTTATTGCTGTGGAAATGCACTAAGTCTAATTTAAAACCTGAGACAAGAGTGTATTCAATCCCCTCAAAAATCCAAAATGTAAGTTTGGAGATGACTTCTACTTTCAGCGAGCTGTTAAAATTAATTATAAGCTTAAATTATAATAAGGCTAACTAAAGTTTTGCTAAATGAAGTAACATGGTAAAATAAAAATCTCAAGAGAGACTAATCTTAGAAGTCTTATATTCAAGACCATACTTTTATGCCCTATCCCACATTCCCTTTGTTTATTTCTATTTCACATTTGTTATGGTTGTTTTAAAAACATGTTTCACTGACAATGACAAATCCAGAGAGGTTGCTGCCTTATAAAAGTAAATATACAACAGTAACTTTAGAGGACATTTCCTTTTCATTTAAGAAGAAAAAATAAACCATAGTATTACAGGAGGTACAGATAGGTCATCAGATATAATTCTTTTAACTCTTCAGGCTTGGCTCAATCATCTTCAGGAAGGATATCTCAGTCCCACTGTAGTTATTCACTAATAATATCTACAAAAAAGCAACTAACAATGAACACCCATGTTATTATTACGTGTGGAGGAGTGCATCTGGAAGGGGGTTGATTATAACTCTCACTCCTCTTCTATTGCAAGCTTGTTCAACCTGCAGCAATGGGCCGCATGAGGCCTAGGATGGAACGGCTTTCGATGAGGCTCAACACAAATTTGTAAACTTTCTTAAAACATTATGAGATTTCTTTTGTGACTTTTTTTTTTTAGCATATCAATTATCATTAGTGCATGTTAGCATATTTTATGCATGGGCCAAGGCAATTCTTCTTTTTCCAATGTGTCACAGGGAAGTCAAAAGGGTGCATTCTTCATGAGGGCATCAAAGGATAGTTGTGTAGAACTGAGAGTAAATCCTCCCCAGGGAGCACAGTCTCTGTGAGATGCCAGCTTGAGCTGAAGATGAGATGAGTTTCAAATTGCTGAACACCCCCGTACAGCAGTAAAAAGATGTGATATCGACATGCTCAGCTGCATCTTGTTAAAAGCTTCCTGCGGGTTGGCAGAATGAAATCTTTATTTAAAATACACAAACGATTGTCAAGGGAAAGATGGAACAGAGAATGCAGTAAAAGGGCCAAATGCTTTGCTTACCCCATCAGAAGCAACAGAAATGGAGAGGTGGTCACATTGTCTTTGCAGCAACAACAGAAAAGGTGACTAACACCACCACATCAGCATCCATCTGCTCTTCCCATCGTTTTAAGATGCATTATTTCTTTTATTATTAATTATATGTGTTTCTGAGGGAGGGCAAATATATTATCACAAATAGCAAGAGAGGAAATCATTTCTGCTGCCACTCGGCATTAAGCACAGCAGTGTATGAAATGAGTGATGACAGGAAACATAGAAGAAGCACTGAGCCCCAGCATCACTCAGCCCAAACCACTCCAACTTGCTCTTGGTAGTCAGAGGCTTTGTAACAGAAAGTTCATGTAAAACCATTATTGAACACCGACAGGAAGGAACTGAGACAGGAGAGTGTGTATTTGTGCAGAGGGAGAAGGAGGGAGGGAGGGACGGAAGAAGAGGAGAGGCAGAGAGAATGAGTTAGTCATCTTGCACAGATAGCACCATAAGGGGGCAGGTGCTTTGCATTATTATAAAGATAGATACACATGTGCACACATGGTGTAAGTCTTTTTGGCTTACATCCTATCATTTCCAAGAACAGCTTTAAGTGATAATGATTGAGACGCTGTGAGCCTTCTTGGATGAGTGAGCTCAGTGTTTTTAAGGAGGCTGAGCAGGGGTGGGTTCAGAAGCGTTACCCCTGAAGAGCAAAAGGACCTGGCAAGTAATGAAGCCGGCATGAAAAGAAAAAAGGTGAAAGGACCCTGGGGAAAATGTCACCTACATTGATTAAGCTTTATTTTTCCTTGGGAGAAAGTGACATTTCTGCTATTAGATCATGCACATATAAGGAAAGTAGATGGCTCACGGCTTTTTGTTTTCTTCCACACGGGGCTTACAGCACGTTTGAACAGAGGGTACTTGGAAGGTTCTCTGTTCCATTAATACACACAGGATAATTATTTTGGCTTTTTTTTTTTCTAAAGCACCAACGTAGTGGTGATGCCCTTGTTGTAATAGCTGTGATCAGACTTAATTGACGGGTAAGAGAATAAAAGCTTTCTGCTAGATCCCTTTCATCCTGCCCACCCTCTTCCCCAGCAACAAACAGTCCTTTTCTAGCTTTGTTCTGGGAGTCCAAGTTCGTCTTCCCATGTTTCCCGAGTCTGGGATACACCACCTCACAGACATTGACCACTCTACGTTGGGGTACTAAACAGGTGGAGTACCGGTATATATCACGCCCAAACCACAATGCTGTCCGTGTCCTTTCTTAGTAAAGAGGTTGCCGGATTCCGGCGGCAACTCTTCCACAGGGTTTTCCTTTCTCGATCACCACCTTGGCAGAGCGCAATCTCTCCCTCCAGCCCAGCCAGGCTGCCAAGCACCCCAACTTGAAATTGCACCCAGTATCTGAGATGCAGAACCCCCGCTGCCCAGGAAGCCTGGCTCCCCTTCCTACTCCTCAGTAAAGTGGGCTCTTCATAAGCATGGATTGTATTGCATATTAAATCTGTCCCTTGCATTTTTAAACCCACCACCGCACGCCTTACCGCTAGCTTTGCTTCAAAAAAAAATAAAGGAAACAAAATCATAAAATAATCGAAAGCACGCGAATCCCAGAAGCCCAGTCGGGATGCACACCTGGACAAGTCCTCTGTGGCTTTAGTGGTCAGGAAGAGCCTGTGCCCGACAGGTCCTCGTCTCCCCCCGCTGGCCGCTTTGCCCTGAGCCCTGGGTCCTACCAAGGTCTCCGGGCTGCGGGGGCAGCCCGGTGCGCGCCCGGGCAGCTCGGGGTCGCCGCCCGGGCTCCCTGTCCTCCCGCCCCGCCGCCGCCGGCGCCTCCGGGGCGGGCGCTCGGATCGTCCCGCGCCGCATCCTCCCGGCCACCGCGCCCGCCCGCGCCCGGCCCGCGCCGCTGGCAGCCATCAAGTGGCTCGTTAAGGAAATGCAGGTGAGTGCGGCGGCGGAGCGGCTGCTGTGGAGACGCGGGGCGTGTGTGTATGTGTGTGTGTGTGTGTGTGTGTGTGTGTGTGTGTGAGCGTGAGCGAGTGGGAGGGAGAGGAGCGCCTGCGAGCGAGCGAGCGAGCGCGGGAGCGGCCGGGGGTGCGCGCCGCCTCGGCTGCCCGCCCCGCCGCGCCCGCACCCGCACCCGGCGGCCCGAGCGCGAGGGGTAGCGCCTCGCTCTGACCGCCGCCAGCCGCCCGCCGGCCTCTCCGCCCTGCGCTCCCCGCCCGGCCCGAGCCCTCCGCGGCTCCTCCTCCGCCGCCTCCACCCCGCGCGCGCCGCGCTCACAGGCCGCCTCGGCGGCGCGGCTGCGGGGACTCTGCCTCCAGGATAACTGGCAGGACCCACGCAAGCGCCCGGAGCTCCTCGGGTTCCTTCTGCCTGGGCCCCCTCCCTCCGGAAAAGAAGATCCCACTTTGGAAACAAACCGAACCGGAAGCACCCCACTAAAGCCCAAGCCCGACGGGCTGCCCTTCCATGCAGTTTATTGTGGGCCTGTGTGGAACAGTCAATTCTTTATCTGACTGGTAGGAAAGAAAAGAGAAGACTCCTCGGGGTTTCCAAGGAGGACCGGAGTGGCTGCTTCAGTAAGTAAACTGTGCTTCTGTATTTCTGGACTCTCAAGTGAGGCTGATGCTGAATGCTTGCCCCCCGCAATGCCATGGCCAGTAGGTTCGTTTTACCGAGGAAAGTTGACATGTAACTTCAGTAGTTCCTAATGGAGAAGTGGTTTGCTAAGCATTTTTTTTTTTTTTTTTGGGAGGGCGAGCACTGAGACTTCATTCAGTATGCGCACCCTTACTGGAGATCCGATCTTTAAAGGTTTATGGCTCAAGGACTGTTGGGAACCTCGTTTGTGAAACGTTGGATGGTTGCAAGGTTTAAGGATGATTGTCTAAAAAAACGCTTGCGAATCCTAACCCTACTGGTTGGTTTTTTCCTCCGGCTCCCTCCAACCTCAACCTTAATTCACACCAACTCCCATCCTTCTCTGCCTTCACTTGGTTGTTTGTGGTTGTCTTCAGTTCTGAAGAGAGCTTGCAAAAAAAAAAAAAAAAAAGAAAAATTGGGTCAAGGGAAAGTTAATAAAGATGCTTTGGAAGAACGGAAGAAAATCCTGTTGCCGTTTCTCAGTGCCTGTAGATAGATGAGATGTGGAGGAAAATCCTGGAACTAGCCTAGTTTGGAGAACGTGGATGCAATTGATTTGGAGAGGGGATATGAAAAATGATTTGGAGAGGACAGGAGCTGAGACTGTGACTTTGACACAGCAGGTTATAAACTGTGACAGAGGCTCAGCAGCCAGTGACAGATTTAAGGTGTCTCTAGGGCAGGATATCTCTGCATCAAAAACTTTGCAGGCAGTATTACTCTTGGGGCTAACATTACCATGTTAGTATCTGCAGCTTTTGTGTGAAAACAAGTAGGACAGTCTTCCACTGTCTGTGAAAGGGTTAATGATATCTTAAAAAATATACAATGTATCATTTGCCAACATTTTGTAATATCTAAATAAAACCTTCGTGTTATGTCAGGAAAAATATAGTTGAGTCAGTTTGTTTTGCACAAGAGAGAGAGAATCAATAACATTTCAGCATTTTTTTCTTTATCACTGCCAAAAAGACTCTGAATCCAATTCTTCTTGCATTGTTCCATATCCAGTAGATACAGTAGGAATTGCAATTTAGATAAAGCAGAACTGATTTTAAGCAAATTCAAAGTTCTTGGATACATTAACACACTTACAGACTATTGTAGAATAGTAATAAAAAGTTTCTCTTTTATCTTCAACTTTCAGTTTTCTCAGTATAAAACACACTTTTTAAATCAAATCCCTTTAAGAGTTATAAACCAGATGGAAAATTAAACCTACTTATCTTACACGTAATTTCAATTCAACAGCACACCTTCCTATTGAACAATACCTGAGGGCTTTCCTGTATTTAATTGCTAATAATGGTGTAGTGAAAAAAATTTATCTTTATATTTCTCAAATAAGTATTTGAAAGCAGCTATAGTCATTCAGCATTGATTTAAAAATTTTAAGGTAAAACTAATGTACAATGTTCAAGAAAAGGGAAAGATCTTTCAGAGGTTTTATAATTACTTAAGGTTGAACACTGAATATCTTGGGACATAAGTTTTTAGCATAATGAAATAACAGTAGGACAATTGATAAATTTGTTGACATGAAGTTATCATTCATGGAAATCATTTGGGAAAGATATGTCACTATTTCTTGTATATTACTTTATTACCCATCCTAATAGATTTTCTTAGAGATATTACTGCTTTCAGCTGCCATTTCTCTTAATGGTTTAAATGAATTTAAATAATTTAAAATGAAGCCCTTGGTTGATCAAATTTGGTTTATAGCATATGACCTCTACTCATTTGTGACCTTAAATAGCTGAGAGGATGTCTGATGTTTGAAAAAATATTGAAAAATAAAAGATAAGATTGTGCCCAAGTAGCCAAATCTAAAGTGGTTCAAACATTTTAATATATTATTACTATTGGGCATATTTTCCACAGTGGAAAACGCATGACAGAATTGCTGATTCTGTTCAAATATCTGAAAGCAAAGATTTACAATTAACATGAAAACTGATCTGAGACACAGTCTACCTCTGTTATAATTATGTCATAGTGCTGAGGAAAATAGCCTGAATTAAAACCATTTCTAGTACAGCTGACACATATTATATATGATCACTGCCTTTTATAATAACAGAGAGAAGTCAAAGCTGGATGGGGTAATTTAATTGTCAGGTTATTTTGTTTGTTTTTGTTTGATGTGTTTTGTTTTAAATTAATTAATTTTTTTCTTCCACCAGCTTTCTGTATAATACAGATGTGGTTGCAGCCTTAAAGTTGAAAGAAGAAAGTTGCTAGTGTCAGCAATAATGTGTTTTATTATGCAGTTGTTCTTGTTATTCAGATCAGATAATGGCCTGATGAAATACATAAGCAGTCTGCAGGGAATGAATGATTAATTCCTCTAACCTGTGCTTACTAAAGGAGTTCTTACTAATAAAGCACTGTATACCTGCATTTGCTTAGTTGCAGTTGGTGAAGGCAAACATATTTCTCTTTTCTTTTAATAATAACATAGAATCTGCAAGTCTTGTCCTGTAACTGTAGTAATTTAAAGATGGTCTTGTAGACCACATGGTCATATATTTATTGGAACTTCTTGGATATAGTTATTTACTTAAACCATTTAATTTCAAAAGTAAAACACTGTTAATTAGATATTTGATATCAAAAGGCAGACCTATTGTTAAATTATATTTTGTTTTTTTCTTCTATGGGATGACATTCTGTCTCTTCTGTGAACTAGTAAGGTTAAGATAAAACCTGCTAGTGCAAAGGACATTTTCCTTTAACAATGTTAAGTGTATGAGAAAAGCTAAAATATTGCTGGTTGTATAAAAGAATTAGCTGGATACTGTGTTAAATTTTTAGAAATAACTAATAGGACACATGAAAATTATTGTGTTTACCACTGGTGTAAATTGTTGTGCAGTTAGAGAAGTGTCATTAATGCAACTTTTAATGTCTCTACATTCCAAGACTGAATTATGGATGAAGGTGTAGGGGAAATAGGCAAATTTTATACGGTAATTTAAGAACACGTGACCTGAAATGCATGCTACCCATTTTAATTTTGCTCACCTAATGTCTTCTTCTTTATAAGTTTCTGAAAAATGTGATTTTCACAACTGCTTAGTTGAATATACCTACCAATATGTCTTCATCTACTAATCTATCGCTCATTCTTAATAAAACAAATAACTATTTTAATGTCTTTATTTTAATATCGTCTGTTATTTAGAATAAAGTGCCTAATATTAGTAATGTCTTTTGGGATTTATACCTTTACTGCATTAAAAAAACAACAACAACAACACTGCAAATGACATGATAATATATATTTGACAATGCTAATTTGAAAGTTATAGTGAAAATGGATGGATAAATTTTTAAATCCAGTTGAGTGCCCTTTGCATTTGTTTATCTCCATATACATTTACATGCAAATTCTTTATGACTACTGCCAGTTCATTGGGTTTTAATCAGACTGTTCAAAAGCAATTCGACATCCGTAGAGAATAAATGAGTTTCCATTGGTACAAAGAATGTACAAATTAACTGTATTTGCAATAGTGGTTGTGCTTTTTCAAACTCTTTAAACATGTGTTGAATGAAGATTTATAAAATGAACATTACCCACTAGGTGAAAACCTATGTGACTGTAGAATCAAAGGTTTTGAGTTTCCTCTCATCGTTACAGTTGTCTGTGTGACCTCAGGGAGGTAACTTGGACTCTATCTGGGTTTTCTCCTGTCAAGTATAGAAATTGACCTACAATTTGAAACCACTTCAATTCCAAAATCTCAGGAAACAAGCTAATATGATTACAAATATAATTAATAGTAGTGTTTAGCAAATTGTCGGATTACACTGTGACAGTTTGAAAATCCCTGTAGGAGTTAGGGGCAGCCATCTTGTTTGAAGGAGAGCTAAGGAAATTGTCCTGAAGCAAAGTTGGCAACGTGTGGACACTATTGCCATGTGGATTGAAAGTCTTTTTGGAGTGGTTTTGGAGGAAGAAGATGGAAGGAAAGGGGTGGTTGAAGTTCTTCTTAACCACCCTTTGGTACTGAAAGAATATGTAATTTTATAAATATATTTGGATTTGTTATTTTGTTTGATCCCAGAAGCATGTAAAAAGACAAAATAAATTACTTAGTATCTTTTTATTTTCTTCTTCTCCTCTTAATTTCTTCATATATACTAGTTTACAATATCATGTTTAGATAAATATGCACAATTTATGTAAACTCTTGTTTTCTAAGGTATGTTATAGACTTTCACAGCTAGAAGGAACCATAGAAAAATTTAATCCACCCTGTATTTTAAAGGGGAAACCAAAGACTTCAAAAATTAAAAACTATAAAGTTGAAATGAATTTCCCAACTTCATAGAGAGGTTTTATATCATAGAGTGTTAGTATCTAAGATCTCACATTGGCAAATAAATACATAGATAATTTATATACCTATTAGTAAATTATCAATATACTTTCATTGATGATATAGGATACAGTGCATTTCCTCTAAAAAGATTTTATAATTACCAAATTTTTAATTATGGAAAATGCACACAGAGAACTAGCATATACAGTGTTAATTTTAAGTTCCACCATTTCTTATGGAAAAATCAAGATATTATTCCTAGACAGGATTTATGTCCATAATTGATGAAATTGGGATTTCTTTCCCCTCTTAGAAAACTTGTGTGCTCAATTCTTTTCCTTTCTGATGTAAATATATGGGTAGTAGAAAGTGAACCTATATCTCTAGAAAATCTTTATTTAGATAAGGGGAAAATACTTTTATATTGTAAATCATTAGAGTCTGGGAGGTCATGATATATTCAAAGCATTCTTACTTCTCAATGCAAGATCTAACTTATTCTAGAGCATTGCTTTGCTTTTCATTTTGTGTGTTTACATGTGTCTGTTTAAATACATCTGTTCAAGATGGAAATTAGTGAAAATAGTGTGAATAAAATTTTTAGAAGTGTATGTACCATATTACTGCATAATCAAAGAGAAGTAACATATATTAGGATGTAATATAGCAAGTGGCTTCTGATTAGTTCTGAAATTCATGGATTTAAGTAAAAAAATACACCGTATTACCAAGGCTTTCCCTTTTATAACTCCATATATTTTCTAAATATCACATTATAATAATTTAATATTTTAAAGATTGTGATGTATAGAATTGCAGGGAAAATAATTGCTGTTCTTTCACATCTGTTATGATGGACCTTACTTATGAGGCTTTAGTGTGTGAGCTTATAATAGGTGTGGAAAAAAAATGAACAAATGCATATTTGATTATGACATGGTTGGTTACTTGATCTAAAATGAACTTAAATGCATATAATTTTAACTGGGATACCTTGTTGTGAGAATCGTTGCATATATGATGCTATCTGATTTACTTTGCAAGGGAACAATAACAGTATTACACTTAAACAGAATTAATCAACTTTTATAAAAATTCCTTTTTAAGCATGCATATAGTTAAACAACCAGTTACATAAGTCTTTTAATGAATTCCATGTATGGGAGCCACTGTGAATTATACTTTTAAAAAGCTATTGAAAGTTAAATTTCTCAAATGCAGTTTGTGTTAAAAAAAAAAAAGTACGGGAAGTCGGGATGGCTCAGTGGGTGAAGCGCTAGCTTTGCAGCCCTGGGGACCAAGGATAGAATCCTGGCCCCGGCCTATGCAGACCCATGCTGAACTGGGGAGTGTCCCCAGTTTGGTTCTCAATGGGGTGAGACCCCGGCCCAGTTCCTGCTCTGTGCAGCCCTGTGCCCACTTGTGGAATGAAACTATGTGGAAAAACCAATCATGTGCAACTATGGTGACTGCTCTGGGCCCTCCCCCTTCTCTCTGTCTCTGTATCTCTCCTTCTCCCTGTTCAAAAACAAGAAAAATAAATCTTAAACAAAAAATTAAAAAGTAGCGACCCTTCAACAGCTACATGAAAGAGAATAAAGCCAATCACGCATTATGTACACATATTGCTTTTTACCTCTTACCTACTAAAAACATGCATTGTGGCATTTGTATCACAAGAAATACTCCTTTTCCTTTGGTTAAATGGTCCTAGGTAGTTTAGGACAAAAGCCTAAAATACAGCTTCCTTCCAGTTTCAGGAAAGGTTAATTTGGAATGCAGAACTAGAAAAAAAAAAAAAGCAAGAGTAAAAGAGTATTTCTTGTTTTTAAATGAACTGGTCCAAGACTTTTATTTAGATAAGGGGAAAATACGCATACAAGCTTATATCCTTAAGATGCTGTCTCAATACAGTGACCTAGAATCTTTATAATAAAGATCAGAAATTCTACATAGAGGTGGAATAAAGGATGGAGAGAGAAGAGGATGGAGAAAGGAGATTGTTAATCTCACCCTACATGCAATGCTTTTCTATTTATTCTTCCCACAGATAGGTTTTAAAATCAGAGATGACTTTTCAGCTTTTGGTGAATGGTCATAAGATTAATAGGGATTCTGGCTTATGCCTTTACTGTGTTATAGACCCAGTTTTTGTCATTGATCTAACATGCACACTTGGAACCATTGGGAAGGTCAGTTTATCAGTTCATGATCTGTACTAGTTCCTTTTTGATTTTACCATAGACATCAAGGACAGGACAGTGATTTAGGCATCAAGGCTACATTATGCCTTATTTCTAGAAGTTACACCTTCTATTTTCTAATTTGTATACATTGTCAAGTCAGAATAATTAGTTGGAATTATATAATATGTAACACATGACAGTGAAACCTATATATTGTTTGGTACCAAATATTTGACTGTTCTTATGTGCCAAGCTGTGCTGAGTCAAATACTCATAAGCTAGCAATTTAAAACTGCCCAAATTGTGACCATCTTATATTCTTATGAAATGTTTCCCCATTATAAAAAAATTTTGATTCTACAGCAAGAACAGAATCTTTCTACAGAATCTCTCTTTTTAAGTCACTGAAAATTTTCCATATACATCCTTCCTTTATTGTTTTTGCCGTCTCCTTCTCTGTCATCCTGATTCAGAGGCATCTCTTTTGAAAGCTGGATGAAGTCCTTGTTGCTGATGTAGCAGCTGCAGGCTGTGCTGTATTCTACTGGAATTAGTTGACATCATTTATCATTTTCAAAGCTGGTTACTCCAATGCTAATTTTTCATGTGTCCCACTCTCCAAAGTTCTAGAGAATCAGTAAGACATGATGAGCGTATCACTCACTACACCATCTTCAATATCGACAAGATACCGAAAACACAAATAAATCTCCACACCTCTGTAGTAGTAGGTTGTTACCTATCCACCAATCACTTTTATTTCCAAATTCATAGGGTACAAGTTATAGTCAAGGCTCATGTTATTATTTCAGCTGTAACCAAAGCCTCATAGTACATTGGTTTCCTCATAAAGGGGAACACATTCAGAAAAGAAAGTAAATTCTACTTGTACATTTGATGTCTGAGTTATTTTCATAAGGAGCTATATAATATGTACTTTGAGTCAAATAACCAAAAAAAGGAAGAAAATGTGTAATTTAAATTTTTAGGAATTTACTTGGTTGTTAGATAATTTTGAAGTTAAAAAACTCCCCTAAGTTCACCTCTTGATTTCTCTAGAAGAGATAATGGGAACACTGCTGATTTAATTTTAAAGACTTTCCCTTTTCATTCTTCCTAAAAACCCTTACCAAAGATGCCCTGATGGTACTATTCAACAGGAACATTTGAAAAACAGTGCCCACATAATATAATGTTTACCCTCAAATAAATTTTTATATTTATAACCCTTAAACCTGGTCTATATGTATCACAAAGATAGGAAAATTATGTTTTCATCTCTTGGAATTTCCCACTGTATTATAACTCAATTCATTTTTAATTAATATTTTCTCCTGGTATTTATTTCAGTGGATCATTGCTTGTAATTTTAGGATGTAAGGATGTGCATTGGCTTCTCCTATGAATGGATGTGTTCATTTTGTGTCATCTGTGCTATTTGTTTCTTCCTAGGAAACATGTGGTTATCTCTGTAAGACAGATTTAGCCTCATCATTTATACCTGTGTGGTTGAAGACAGCGGGCTTTCTTGTGGTAGGATTGTGTGCTTTCAAGGATTGAATTCAGAACTTCCATCTCCCATTCTCCTGCCCCTCAGGAAGATATGCCTTCCTTTTGTTTTGTAGGGGGCTTGAGGCCTTCCTTTTTCCCTGTGCACCCCTCTCATTGTGGAAACCGGCCAGGATTTAATAATGTGAATTCCACATTTGATAAGAAAACACTGAATTTCACTGGCTTTTTGAAGTAGTTCATCTTAAGAAATAGTCTAACTGTAGTATCTATATATCTATGTATTAATATTAATATTTACAAAGGCTGTCTGGAAAAAATCCAGTCATTGTCAATATAATGATAACTGTTGCATGGCTGGATACTTTCTGGACAGCCCTTATCTCTATCTCTCTCTCTCTATCTCTATCTGTCTATCGATCATCTATCTTATTTATCTAATCTGTCATCTATCATTTGTCTATCTGTGCATATGCTGTTTTCATAGAAAGGAATTACCATATTTTTCCATGTGTAAGACATCCCCAAGTATAAGATGACCACTACTTTTCTAACTAAGCACTAAGAAATGAATACATGAGTTACTCCTGTGTATAAGACAACCCCCAATTTTTGGTCTAACAATTTTAGAGAAAAGTATCATCTCATACTCAGAGAAAAGCTGGCATTTCAGATAATATCCAAGAGATAAATCAGTTTATGGGGCTAGATCAGAAGAGATGATATGGTTCCTTCCAAGGCAGGCTTCTTTTCTTTCTTATTCAATAAGTTTATCTCTTTTCATTTCTGTTTCTACTGCCAAGGTTCCCTCTTCTGCCCATTTTCTTTGACCTTAATGGAAACCTGGTGTTACAGACACACAGTGATGACTCTGTTGGCCATATGAGAATATAAAAGGGTATGAGGATGCTGTAAAGGTTTTAAAATAGATTTTATCATTGTTTGCACCAAGGAGTTTCCTTACAGCTCAGTCCCTCGCATCCAGGATAACAACCCACATTTCATAAATAGTCTATCACTTGTTATGGTGACATTAAACGAAGGAACATTTCTTTTTTTCCTAATCAGAGATGGCCTCAGGTTTTTATTTTCTTCTTGGGATCTTGGAATATTTTTGTCTCATAGTTTTTTCTTATGAGCTCTGAAGAAATCTTTAGATAGAAAGTAATAATAATAACTAACATTTGTTGACTATTTAATATATGCCAAACACTAGTTTAAGTGCTTTATATTAGCTTATTTATTCCCACGTCAGTCCTATGAAGTTGATATACTTGTCTTTAACTTACAGATGATGAAGCCAAAGTACATGGAATTTATGTAAACTTGCAAAGCAGGTGAAGCACCTATACACTCTGTCTGAAGATCCCACAGTTTGAACAGCTCTGCTATATTGGTATCTTGGCGCATAGATTTAGAACGTATTTCAAGATGTACAATATTAGAATATAAGAAGAGTTCCACAATTGCATAGGTTTTTTTATATCAAAAGTGGAAAAAGTAATTAATCCTGGCTGTGCTTTTATGGTACAATTGCTTTGAAATGAAGTGAACACAAGTTATTTTAGGTACATGATAATGTGTAAATAGAACACCGTGAAAGTGTTGCTGGGTGGACAAAGAAACAGGGACAGACACATCAAGTCAAACCATCTCTAGATCTGTTCTCGAAGTGGAGTGGGGCAGCGTGACACAAAGCTTTGGAGTGTATTCCACGAACAGTTTTGATCCAGTGGAAAAGAATCTGCCAAGCTTTCTGTTTTCCTTGGTGGTGTCTCTCCAGGCTCAGAACCCTTCCCAGGAATCAGCTGATCAAGGTGCTTACTGCCACTCAGGCCTCTGTAGCTCTGTGGCAACAGATTGTTTGCAGCATCAGCTCTGTACCCACCAGGCCTCACTTAGTGTCTGCTGACCAAGAGCCATGGTTTTTTGAGACTCAGCAAAGATGTTAGAGTCAGTTTGCCTGGTAAAAGGCATAGCAGGATAGAAATGCAAAAACAGAGAAGATGAGCTCAGGGTGGGTTTGGGAGGATATTCTTTTTTTTTTTTAAACATTTATTTATTTTTAATTGTTTTTTGGCAGAGAGAGAGAGAGAGAGAGAGAGAGAGAGAGAGAGAGAGAGAGATACAGAGACACAGAGAGAACTGAACTGGGGGAGCTCCCAGCTCAGCACATGGTTCCGCACGGGCCAGGCCGGGATTCGATCCTCGGTCCCCTGCAATGCAAAGTGAGCACTTAACCCACTGAGCCATCCCGGCTTCCCCTGGGAGGATATTCTATGGAGTGAAGTTGAGGGTCAAGAGCCCCCCCAACCCCCCCATGACAGTGAATATACTTCAGAGAACCATTATGTATATTTCCCATGACAGTGAAATGAGACTTTGGGCATAATTAATACAAAGTATAACATAAGATATACTTATTATAAGCAGTAAAGAAATAAAGAAAGGAAACCCAAAAACTTGGTCCCGGAAGAATCATTTTAATTACAATTATTTCTGTGAACTCTTTAACTATTTATGTCTCATTGCTATGTAGTTTGAGTATTATTTATACCATTGCATTACATTGGTTTAAACTTGTCATAAATTTAATTTGATTGTAAAAGTTAACTACTTCTATTGACTTTTGTTTGTTTGTTTGTTTTTAATTTCTGGTAGGTTGATCACTGTTCTCAAATTTTAGTATGACTACCTGAAACTTGAAAATAAGTGGAAGAAATGTGACTTACTACATAAATTGTGATTTACTTTTTAAATTATAAGGATGGAAAGTTAAACTGTTACCTCTCCATTAACCTCTAAATTAAAGAAAGGTTGAATAATATAATCCTTAGTGAACATTTATAGGGTGTCTAAGGTATGAGAAATGCTTGGTGGAGAAATATTGGTGGAAATCTGGCACCCTAATTTTGAAAGGACATGAGAAATATCTTAGGTGTTCTGTAAAATTATCAGAAATACTGTGTGATGTTTTAAAATTTAACAAAAAATATAGCTTTGCTCTTCCTCAACTTATTGAATTAACACATATGTCTTAGCCATACATTTGTCAAGTTATAATTTTAATTAATACTATTTGATGGCAAACCATGAATGAAATACTGCTTTTCTTCTATATTAGAGGGCTATTCATTATACCAAAAATGGAAAGTTAAAGTACTTTTACAACTCATATTCCAAGAAGTTCAAAGCTCTTTCAGGAGTGAAAGATAAGGAAACAGTGAACAGGCTAACTAGATTGTTTTCACAATTTTACCCCAAGATATTCCTGAAGTCTTTCTTCCCTGAAGTGTTCTGATTACTTGCTATGAATTTTCAGTTGTAAATGAGAATTGATGAGTAAAAAGTTTGCCAGACTGCACAGTGTTATGATGCAGACTCGTCCACTAGAGACCTTCATAGAGCTGTTGAACTGCATGTTACAAACTAGATTTTGGCCTCTGTCACTGGAAAGCTTGTAGGAGGAAGAGTAGTCAAGAAAAAAACAGCAACAAAGAACCCTTGGAAAGTTTAACACATTAGCAATTATCACTTCTTATTTCTTTCTATTTACAAAGAAATGACCTATTTTTCAAGTCCAAAGTGGTCCTAACTATTCTTGAAATGTAATTTATTCATTATATGTAGTATAATTTGGATATACAATATGAGTTAGTACTAAATATCTTGGAATAGGTCCGTGTATGCAAACAGATATAATAGGTATTGGTGAGTACTTAAAATAAGGAAATTTGCAACTTTAAGAGAGTAACGCTTTTTTTAGGAGTCTAGGTTGCCTCATCAAATTTGTAGCAGCCACCACATTTAGCTCAATAGAGTCCTGCCATAAAACAATACCTAACAGTGAGCAAGCTTTGTCAGGCTCACCTTTTATTTTTTATCAAAATTTTCCTGGTGGCTATCAACTTGCTCCAGAATTTTACTAAGTTGTTATAATCCATCTGGCCATAGACTATAATTTATAGACAACAGAAATTTATTTCTGATGGTCCTGGAGGCTGGAGAGTCCAAGGTCAATGTGCTGGCAGATTTGGTGTTTGGTGGAGGCCCGTTTCCTGTTTCATATACAAGTTTCTTTTTGCTACAGTCTTACATGAGAAGGTGAAGGAGGCTCTATGCCATCTCTTCATGAGAACACTAATTTTATTCATGAGGACTGTACCCTCATAACTTAATCTAAAATTTCTACCTTCAAATAGCATCCAGTGGGGGAATAGATTTCAACATAAGAATTTTGGAAGGACACAAATATTCAGTGCATACTGTAACACAAATCTTACCTGGATGGCGGTTTTCTGTTTCCTTATCTTTACTTTATCTCCTCTATTCTTTTCTCTGTCACTGTAGGGTATTATTTTTTTTTTCAAAATAAAAATCTGATTATGTCTGAAACATTAAAATGTTCCTCATTGCAAGCAGTATCATGTTAAAAAAAAATCTTCGTGTGACATAAAGGAATCTTTGTTACCCAATTTGCAAACCACCTTTTCATCTCTCTACATAAGTTTTTCTTTTCCTCATGTATTCTATAATAAAGCCAGTTAAAAATGGAGTAATCTATGTAGCTTATGATGAAAATGATAACGATGGTAGACCTTCACTGCATTTTCCCTGTTGAGGAAGCTGTCTTAAATTTTGTAATATTAGATGTATGTGTTTTTTTAGACACTAATTTTGAATCTAATTTCAGAGTATTATGGGTATACTTTCCAGCCAATGACATACGTATATAACAGAATGCCAACTTTTGAGGGACTTCTTTCTTTTTGTGGCTTTGCTCGAGATGAAACCACCTACTATATTACTTCTGCACAACAAATTGATCAGTTTCTATTGCTTCCCAGCAGCAGCCAGTATCTGCCACACAAAGCAATGATCTCTAGCAAAATTTTATGTTGTGTTTTCCCTGCCAACTCCAAAGTGGTCAGCCTCCCTTGGCTTACCATCCTGGAACTGTGTGAGTTTCTTACTGTAGCCCAGCTCCCATAGGCACAGCCTTTGCTGCTCACAGCTGGCTAAGCTCCAGGTCTTTGTTGCTGGAGATGCTACTGTAACATCTGTTGAGTATGGCATGTATGTAGTTACTATCATCAATCTAAAGAATCTGGGTGCACTTTCCAGCCATGTGGCACACATTGTATAACATAAAATCTGTCTTGAATATAATGTTGCAGATGGAAAACAGAAAGAGTATACAATATGTTTTTTAACAGAGCTTTGATGGTAAGGGGTCCAAAGGTTTGTTGAATATTTAGATACTGTATGTTCAGTTTTCTGCATAATTACCAAGTCGAAATTGGTTTTAAGGGAATTTGTTTATATGATGATTTCAAAAAAAAGTATTGATTTTAAGTGAGCCAGTTTTGATCGCCTTAGGGAAAGTATCTCATATTTTTTTTTCCCAGTTTGTTTGTTTATTTTGTTTTTTAGATTCCACTTACATGCAAATACTACATTTCATATTGCATCTGTCTTTCTCTGTCTGACACATTCCACTCAGCACAGTACCCTCCAGGTCCATCCGTGCCACTGCAGATAGCAAGAACCCATTCCCTTCCATGGCCGAGCAATAATTTATAGTATGTATGTACCACCTCCTTTGTATGGGTTTATTCATCAGTGGACACCCAGGCGGCCTCCGTGTGTTGGCCATTGTAAACAATGCTGCAGTGAACACATGGAGCCACATGTCCTCTTGAAATAGCATTTTTAGGTTTCTTCAGATAAATACCAAGGAGTGAGATTACTGGGTTCTTCTTTGTCTCTTATATCCTTTGTTTTAAGGTCTATTTTGTGTCATGTACATATTGGTAGCCCAGTTTTTTTTCATTCCCATTTTCATGAAGTATCTTTTCCATTCCTTTACTTTCAATCTGTGTGTCAATCTGAAGTGAGTCTCTATAGGCAGCCTATGTAAGAGTCTTTTTCTTACCTATTCGGGTATCCTGTCTTTTGATTGGAGCATTGAATCCTTTTACATTCGAAGTAATTATTAATAGCTATGTAGTTATTGTCATTTTATTATTAACATTTTTTATCTAATCAAAAGGGATTTTGTTTTCCTCTCTTATTCTTCTTAAACAAATCCCTTTTAACATTTCTTGTAATATTGGTTTAGTGGTGATGAACTTTAGCTTTTTCTTGTCTGGGAAGCTCTTTATCAGCCCTTTGATTTTAAATGATAGCTTTGCTGGGTAAACTTAGTGTCTGTCTGTCCTTGCTTTTTATCACCTTGAATATTTTGTGCCAATCCTCTCTGACCAGCAGAGTTTCTGTTGAGAAATCAGTTGACAGTTTTATGCGTGCTCCCTTTTAGGTAACTAACTGCTTTTCTCTTGCTGCTTTTAGGATTCTCTCTTTGCCTTTAACATTTGGCATTTTAATTACGGTATGTGTCTTGGTGTGGGCCTTTTTGGGTTCATCATGTTTGGGACTCTCTGCACTTCCTGGGCTTGTATGTCTCTTTTCTTTACCAGGTTAGGAAAAGTTTTTGTCATTACTTATTCAAATAGTTTTCCAGTTCCTTATCCTTTATTTTCTCCTCATGGTACCCATTATACTGTGATTGTTGGTATGCTTTCTGTTGGCCCAGATGCCTCTTAAACTATACTTTTTAAATTAAATTTTTTAAAATTCTTTGTTCTTTTTGCTGTTCTGACTGTGTGTTTTCTGATGCCTTATCTTCTAAATCACTGATTCAATTCTCTACTCTACTGTTGATTCCCTGTAATGTATTCTTTATTTCAGCTATTCTATTCATTTCTGACTGGTTCTTTTTTATGTTTTCTATCTCCATTTTTATATTTCCTACCTCTTTGTTGAAGTTCTTTCTGAGGCTGCTGAGCTTCTTTAGAAGTAGTGTTTTGAACTCTGCATCAAGTAGATTGCTTATGTCTATTTTGTTTAGTTCTATTTCTGAAACTGTGTTCTGTTCTTTCATGTTAGACATGTTTATTTCCCCATTTTGGCTGCATCTGTATGTATTATGTAGGGATGCTCTGTTTCTTGGTTTTATTAGAGTGGCCTTATGTAGTAGGTGTCCTGTGAGGCCCAGTGGCACAGTCTCCCTGGTCACTTGAGCTGGGTGCTCCAGGTGTGCCCTTGTTGTCTCTTGTGCTGATGGGCTGTGAGGACTGGCTCCACTTCAGCAGGGCTCTGGTGCCTGCCTAGTCTGCCCTTTGTGTGTGTCATTTGTGGAGGTGGTTGGGTGGTACTCTAGTGTTGTCTGAAGCTGGCAACCAGGTATGTTAGTTCTGGGCCCTCTTAGGATGGACTTTATTGCAGACCAACATGAACCACTGCTTGAGCCTTGCCCAGGGCCACTTGATACAAGCCCGAAAGTGATCTGAAGATGGTTTCCACTTGTGCTGGGCTTGGAGCTTCCTGGAAGAGGCTGAGCTGTGAACAGAGGCTGGCTGCCACTCATGTTGGGTTTCTGGCTGCTTAGCAACAGGTATGGGGCATGCCAAGGCCAGAGGCTGCTTGTTTGGTGTTTGTGAACATTGAGAAATTCTAGGAAACTCCATAGCATGAGCAAAGATAGGCTATTTGTATACAAAAGCCAATGGAAGAGGCTTAGGTGGACTTGAAAGTTGGATGGAGCTGGATATGAGGGGATCACTAGGGTGGGGAGAACAAAGGATGTTAAGTAGGTTAATGGAGACTCAAATAGGGCATTCACTTGCATCTGCATGCTGGGAGGTGGGAGGGCTCAACCAAGAAACAATGGATTCTGCCAGGAGTTCTGTTTGGGCAGAACCAGACAACCTACTTCCTTCCTGAATGCCTCTGCTGTCGTTCGAGCTGCTGCCTGGCACTGGAGCTCAGAGTGAGTAAGTCCAGTAGTGAATAAGTTTTTGCATGGACCCTTTAAGTGTAGTAACAGCTGGGACTTTAGCTCTTTTTTGTTTCACTCAGCCATAGTCTTTGCTGGTTTCCAAAGCCAGAAGTTATGGGGGCTTCTCTTCTTGATATTGGAATCCTGGGCTAGTGGGCCTTCTACAGGGTTGGGACCTTTCATTCCTCTGGGTGGAACCTCTGCAGCCAAGGTATCTCTTACGATCTTTTGCCACCATGGATGAGGGACCAACCTATTCCATATCTCTGCTCGTCCTTCAGTTTCAAGGTGGCTTCTTCTGTGTGTCTTGTGTTGTACGGCTTTGGTTCAAGTACATTTCTGGTGATTCTCAAAGATTGTTGTTGTGTAGTTTAGTTGTAAATTTGATGTGGTTGTGAGAGGAGACAAACATAACATTTGCCTACTCTGCCATGTTAGCTGGAAATTCAAAGTACCTCAGATTTTAAAAGGATTTATCATAAGATAAAGCAAGTAATATAGTCACAGTTTCCATCTCTGTATAGGTGACCTTTGAAAATATTTCATGAACCCTTTCTTTATATCACAAATGCAAAAATCGTGTGATGACTGTGAAAATGTTGATGCTATTTATATTAAGGTATTTTTTTAAGACTTATTTTATTGTTTTTGACAGAGAGAGAGACAGAGATAAGAGAGACAGAGAGAAGTACGAGGAGCCAGATCAGTCTCCATAATTGTACATCATCAGTTTTCGACAGTGTCATTCCATACAGGTGGGCAGGGGACTGTGCAGGGCAAGAACCAGGCAGTGGGCCTCCCACATGGGAAGCATGCCCCCATGAGCTGGGAGCTGAACTGTGGGCCTCCCACATGGAAAGCTTGCCTGGCAGAGAACTGAAATGGGGACTCACCCAAGTTCAGCATATGGGTCTGTATGGGCCTGGGCTGGGATTTGATCCTCAGACCCCAGGGCTGCAAAGCCAACACTTAACCTGCTGAGCCATCTTGGCATCCCTTGTAGTAAGATATTTCTGTGGTCTAAAGAACTCATAATAATTCTTTAGAGGTCTGCATCTTTGTATCAGTGTTTAAAGTTCATAGTAGTTAAGTGTGATCTGTTGGGTGATTTAAAGGACTCAGATGGGTAAATCATTTTGAGTAAAAAGGGAAAAGATCAAGATGTTTTGTTATTGATGAAAACTTTACGGAATTGAAGAGAAAAAAGGTTTTTTATTCTATTTACTGTAGTAATTTTGAGTTATTTCAATCTGAAAATTTTGCAGTTGAGTTTTTGACAAAGTTACTTATACACACAATCAGTGGAATAGTTTGTAAAATTATAATATATTCATAATTAAACTTTGAAAAACAGTTTTAATATTTGTCCAGGTATGCAGTTGTGTGTTTGCCTTTTCCCATAGAATCACCAGTCTAAAAACATTTTAGGTCATAAACCAGGATTCCTGATTGAAATAAAATCAAATAAATTTAAAATATCTATTAACCCACATGCTATACTGCAAAAAAATATATCAGTAGCTAATTAAATAATTACTGGAATTCAAGCAACTGGCAAAACAATAAATAAATAAATAAATAAATAAATAAATAATTCAAAGACATGATGCTACATTTATCTGTCATGGGTACTGGTTAACCAAGAGCCTACTGTAATCTAGTCATTATTTAACATTGTAAAAGTTAGATTACTGACTAAGATGCTGTAACTAAAGAGAAAGTACCTGAAATGATATAGAATTATTTTTCTCTTAATAGTCCTGAAGTCAGTGGTTTAAACTGATTGGATGACACTGTTTCACAAGGGCATTCACAGATGCAGATTTTTTCCATTTTGTTACTCACCTGTCACCTGGAGAGTGGCGCTCATGTGCATGCCAATATAGATCATAAATAGATAGTAAGTCAAGGCAAATAGCTTTGCTTTAAGGGCATTTTCAGTTCAATCCCCTTGAACTTGATGATGTGGTCATACTGGCTACGTGAGAAGCTGGGAAATGGAGTACATAGCTGAGTAATCATGCACCTAGGTAAACTTTTGGGAGTTGGTGTTATTAAAAGGAGTAAGAGGAAAATAGATTTAGAGAGCGTATTCTGCACTTTACCCATTTACTCACCATCTTATCAATTGGTGATAGTTTACATTATTTTTCTTCTTTGCATTATATCCTGTACTAGTCTCCTTATTCTCTGAATCTTGCATAGGTAGTTAAGATGTTTGTCATTTATACATTTGTAATTTAGTTTAGCAAGAAAAAAATCTTGCAAAATATTTAACTTCACTAATAAAGAAGATGAAGAAACCCCATATTGTTCAATTCCAAATTCTTATGATTAGCTACTCAGAAGTAAAGATGAAATTAGAATACAGGTAACGTACCTGACACTCCAGACTTTCATGCAAAAAGGAATGTGATGGAACTTTTATATAATTTTAATTTGCTCTCTACAGAGAATAACCTTAAAAAGTAACATTTTAAAGAAGGTTGCTAAAATGTTGTTGCTATTTTTCACCTTTATTCACTCCTTCTGTGCTAGTGAAACCGTGTGTGCTCTGTGGGTGAGCACCAAGCATAAATCATGGCAGAGTCCACTTGACTTTAAATTACTATAAGAGTTCAATTTTTAAAAAGACACATCTACTTTGAGCTAGGAAATTCAAAACATGTAATACTTATGACAAAACTGAATATGTGCCTAAGATGAAATCAAAGAATGACTTACTAGAACATAGAATTGATACTTTGTAGTGAAATCCAAGTCTCTTCAAGCTTTGTAAAATTTTTTGAGTTTAGGAAACTGAACTGTAATATGTATGGTTTACTGATCACTTATCCACAAGTGTGGTTGTCTCAAATGACCATCTTGATTTCTGGGGAATCTTGCTTGTACACTTGATGAGGGCAGCAAATGTCTATATCTTACATTTCACCCATCCATCAGGAATGGATTGGCACTCATGCTTTCTAGAGAAGAATTGTTATAAAATTTTCCGGAGAATCAGAATCAAATGAAAGCTTATAGCAGACCCACCTGGAAAGTGTTCAGTGGAAGCCATGTTTAATATACACTGTAGAATTACTTATGAGAATGTATAAAATGCTTCTTGCTGACATTCTAACTGTAAATAATGTAAGAAAAAACACTTTAATAATTTTCAATTAATTCTGAAGTGTAGCTTTAATTTTCCTAATTACAGCTGATATTCTTAAATCTAAGACTTCTCGCAGAAATTAATGAAATCTTTGCTTACCACTGCCATTACATTATAGA
Source organism: Craseonycteris thonglongyai (assembly GCA_004027555.1). Classification (NCBI taxonomy): domain Eukaryota; kingdom Metazoa; phylum Chordata; class Mammalia; order Chiroptera; family Craseonycteridae; genus Craseonycteris; species Craseonycteris thonglongyai. Next base: position 71,983 of record PVKE010002041.1, read on the forward strand.
ACACGCTGTTGAAGTGTAGGATGCTTTAATTAAAAATATTTTCTAATCTAAAATGAGGTGTTTTAACTCCTTAAAAAAATTTTCAAGTCATGCATTATTTTAAAATGGATATTAAATGAGTTTAACTGCATATTCTGATTTCTGTTAATTTACTATTCTAGTGTAAATAAAATGCGAGTTTTTCTTCATTGAGTCAAATGGTGAATCATTGCATTAGTTCAGTAAATTTATTTGACAAATCAAAGTGTGATAATGCTCAAAATGTATTTAGGAAATGCATTTTGCTATAAATTTGTTTTGGATAGATAAAATCAAATATGAGATTAAATAAGTATAAGCTGCAAATAAACCATTATGTATATGTACATATACTAAACAATTTAATGGACAGATGTGTTACCAAATAATAACCTATTTGGGGGAGAAATATTTTGGAAGCTCTTTTATGTTGGTCTATTATCTGTACTACTGGTAATGAAGCATTTCTATTTGGAGCAATTCTTATTGTCTTTTATTATGTATACTTTAAAATAGATCAAAGATTATGATGTACCCTAGAGTAAACCTCTTAATAATCATCACACAAAGATAATTTTATGAGATATCATCAAGATGGTGGTGTGCAAGTAGATTGTTGAAATGTCTCCTGGAAAATACAACAAATGGAAAAACTAAAAAAAACCCAAAAATGGTGTTTGTGTGGGGGGAACCCTAAGCAACACATAGCTTCAACTGAGACAGCCATTCATTGCAAGAAAACACCTAAAGGAGAGAAAGGGAGGTGAGTGAGAGAGAAAGGGAGGGAGCAATGTGAAGGGAGCAGTGTGAAGATGGGGACATGGAATGCAACCCGAAGCCTGGCAGAAGAGAGAGTGAGGTGGGGGCCTGGGAACACAGGCTAAAGGGGAGCATGACCCTGGCGAGTTGTAAGCTGAGAGCTGAGAAGGGCAGAGACGCAGGCAGCTAGAGTACAGCATGACCTTGGATGAGTTAGTGCCAGAGCCAAGGCATGTTACACAGCCCTGGGCAAGTTAGGGCTCCAGTTGTAGCACAGTGTGGTTTTAGACGAATTAGGAGCCAATGGGTATGATAGCACTGACTGGACCACAAAGTGGCCCTGGGAGAGCTAGAGAGTGAAAGCTGGCAACTGTGGAAACACTGTCCAGAGCAAAACACAATCCTGGGCAAAATGTAGGCTTAGGAGAAAAGAGAAAGGCAGAGCCATTGGCACATGCTCACCCTCGCCCTGTGCACTCCTGATCGAGGAAAAGCCTTGTGTTCTGGCTGAATCCAGCACCCAGGGTTGTGATCTCAGGACACAACAGCAGTTATAACTCACACTGCCCTCACCACCAGGCAGAAACCCTAGACACAAAGCCTGGCTGCCTCTTATTATACTTTCCCAAAGCTCAGACTCTCAACTCCACCTAGTGCCTGTTTACAGTCAGCTACAGCTAGGTAACCACCATTACTTTGTGCTGCAAACAAACCTGCACCTTTCCAATAAACCCTGCTCCCACCTTTCCAACTGAAACTGGCAGATGGGCGCAGGGAAACTGCGACATACTGGTGTGGCAGCTTCTACCTGCACTGCGATGTCAGAGGCATAGAATATCACTGTCCATCACATCCTCCCAAAGAGGAGGCACACTGAAACTAAGGTGACTAGGTCAAACAAGAGAAGTCCACATTCTAGGAAATCTGCCAGTATGAGGAGACTGAATAACCAAGATAAAATACTGTAAGGCGCTGCAGTGACACCAACTGGGAAGTGAAGAAAGACCTCTTCACATCTACTAGGGGAAAAGTTCTTATACTCAGGAAGAGAAACACTCCAACATCAATGAGTACCCTAGTGAACAAAAGTACTCAGAAAGAAAATGAAACCTTTTTAGAGAAGGAATTTAAAAATATGGAAATATATGAGCAAACTTACCCCAAAATCAAGACTGCAGTCCTCGAAATACTCAGAGATTAAAAATTAAAAAAAAAAAAAGGCACCTAATAGTCACAGAAAGACATCTACAAATAGAAGGAGTACTTTAACAAAGAAATTGAAACTATAAAAAAGAAAAGTAAAAATGCTGGAGATAAATAACACAATAAAAGAGATGAAAATTAAAATAGCTAGCATAGAAGGTAGAGCTGACCAGATGGAGGAAAGAATTAGCAATATTGAAGACAGAGATATGGAAATGTCAGAGAAAGTTGGAGAGAGAAACCCGAGAGTCTAAAGAAATGAAAGCTCTCTATAGGAACAATCTGACTATTAGAAAGAACAATATAAGAATAATGTGTATCCCAAAAGGAGCAGAGGACAGGATGAACACAGAGAGTTTGTTAAAACATAGTAGATGAGAACTCCCCAAATCTATGAAAGAACTGGAATCCCAAATCCAAGAAGGAGATAGGACCCCTAACTACCTGCATTTTAACAGATCTCCAAGGCACATTATACTGATGATGTCAAAGGTAAGAGACAAAGAAAGAATTCTCAAGGCAGCTAGGGAAAAAAGGATCATAACCTGTAAAGGAAAGCCCATCAGGCAGTCATCAGACTTTTCAACAGAAACTCTATAAGCCAGGAGGGAGTGGAATCAAGTATTCAAAATATTGAAGGAGAGAAATTACCAGCCAAGAATAATCTATCCAGCAAGGTTGTCCTTTAGCTATGAAGGAGGAGTAAAGACCATTTCAGGCATATAGAAGCTAAGGGAATTCTCAAGAACAAGGTCGGCATTACAAGAAATACTGAAGGAGGTTATTCAACATGAAACAAAAAGTAATAATAGGGGAAGCTGGGATGACTCTGCCGGTTAAGTGCTCACTTTTTAGCCCCAGGAACTGAGGATCGAATCCTCGCCCCAGCCTGTGCAGACCCATATGCTAAACTGGAGTGTACTTCCTATGTGGAGTCCCCCAGTTCAGTTCTTGCCCCCTGATTTGGCCCCTGGCTTGAGCGGGTGTGCCTCCCATGTTTCCGCCCTGTGTGGCCCCCATCCATCTGTATGGAACAAAAACCATTTCAAAAACTGATGTTGTACAGTTATGGAGACTGCTCTGGGCTCTCCCCCTTCTCTCTCTCTGTCTCTGTCTCTGTTTCTCTGTCTCTCAAAAAAAAACACCACCAAAATAAATCTTTTAAAAAAAGTAAAACTAAATAGGGATAAACTTGGACAGCAAAAACATAAAAAGGGAAGAAGTAAAGGTTTAAATTTCCAAAAGAGAATGGAGTTAAGAAGCATAGTTAAGAAAGGGACCATTGTATATATGAAACTTTCTTTTCCTAAACTTCATGTTAACCACTCACAAAACAAAAACCCTCAGAACAAAAAACAACAACAACAACAATAAATAACAAACCAAAAAAGAAAGAGGAAAAATTATAGAACCACGAAACTAAAAGAACTAAAAGGAAGAAAAAAGCATGGAGGCAATTGAAACAAGCTACCAGAAAACAAAAGATAAAATAACTATAGGGAATCCTCATATATCAGTCCTCACCCTAAATGTAAATGGACTGAAATCACCACTAAAAAGGCACAAAGTAGCAGACTAAAAAACAAAACTCATCCATCCATATGCTGTCTCTAGGAGACACACCTCAGCCATAATGACAAACACAGACTCAAAGTGAAAGAATGGAAAACAATACTCTGAACATATAGCATCCAGAGAAAAGCAGCAGCAGCCATGCTTACATCTGATGAAACAGACTTCTGGATAAAAAAGATAAAAGAGACAAAGATGAACATTTTATAACGATAAAGGGGACAATACAATAGGAAGGCAAGACACTAATATATATTCCCCCAATCAGGAAGCACAAAAGTTTACAAAGCAACTATTAACTGAAAGGAGAAACTGACAAAAACACAATTAGGGGACCCAAGCACCCCTATGACAGCCTAGGACAGATCATCCAAACAGTATATAAAGAAATATCAGCTTTAAATAATGAATAAGAAAGAAAAGCAAATGTACAGAATTTACATGTACAGGACATTTCCTACTACACAAAACTACATTATTTTCTAGTGCACATGAAACGCTCTCAAGGATAAAACATATTCTGGGTCACAAAACTATCCTCAGCAAATTTAAGAAGATTGTAATCATACCAAGTGTATTCTGACCACAAAGCTTTGAAATTGTAGATCAACTGCAAAAAGGAAGCAGGAAAAACACAAATATATGGAGGTTAAGCATGTTATTAAAAACTGACGAGATCAAAGAAGAAATAAGATATTTAAAATTACATAGAAACTAATGACAATAAAAATACAACATAGAGAAATTATTGGTATGCAGTGAAAGCAGTAATAAGAGGGAGATTTTTAATCATTACAGGCCTATCTCAAGAAACAAGAAAAAAAAACACAAGTAAACTAATACCACATCTTAAAGAACTGCACAGGATAGCTCAACAGGGATGCCAGGATAGCTCAAAATGTTGAGCTCTTGTCTTGCAACCACAAGGTCAGGGGATCAAATCCTGACCCTGGCTTGTGCAAAACCCACAAGCTGAACTGCAGTGCCGCCTGCCTCCCAAGCAAGAGGCCCACGGTTCCAGCCCCACATGGCTCCACACCCACCTGTGTGGAATTAAGCTGTGTCACAACTAATGATGTACAACTATGGAGACTGCTTTGAACCCTCCCCATTCTCTCTCTCGCTCTCTCTCTCTTTCTCTCTCTCTCTCTCTCTCTCTCACCTTCTGTCAAAACAATGAAATAATAAATCTTAAAAACAAAACAAAACTAGAACTAGAAAAAGTACAACAACAAAACAAAGTTAGCAGAGGGAAGAAAACAATAAAAATTAGAACAGAACTGAATGAAATAGAGAACAGAATAACAATAGAAAAAATTAATGCAACAAGGAGCTGGTTCTCTGCAAAAATTAATAAAATTGACAACCCCCTGGTTAGGCTCATCAAGGGATAAAGAAAAAAGATACAAATAACCAAAATGAGAAATGAAAGAGGAGAAATTACAACTTCTATCACAGAAATACAAAGGATCATACAAGAATATATGAAAGTCTATATATCACCAAATTAGGATTATACATGTGTATATGAAAGTATATATGTCACCAAATTTAACAATCTAGAAGAAATGTACATGTTTTTAGAACCATATGTCTACCTAGACTGAACCAAGAAGAACTGGGTAATCTAAATAGACTAATAAACATAAGGAAATTGAAACAATCATCCACAACCTCCTGAAAGGCAAAAATCCGGGACCAGATATTCTCACTAACGAGGTTTTCCATGCTTTCAAAGAGGAATTAACACCTATTCTCTTCAAACTCTTCCAAAAAATTGAAGAAGAGGCAATAATTCCCAACTCGTTCTGTGAAGCCAACATTACCCTATTACTCAAAGCCTGGTAGTGATAACACACACAAAAACTACAGACCAAGCTTTTCAAACCCTTGGCCAGTGGGCCATATGTAGCTCAGGACGGTTTTGAATGTGGCCTAACAGAAATTCATAAACTGTCTTAAAACATTGAAAAATAGTTTTTGCAATTTTTTTCTTTTTGTTTTTTTTAGCTCATCAGCTATCTTTAATGTTAGTGTATTTTATGTGTGGTCCAAGACCATTCTTCTTCTTCCATTGTAGCCCATGGAAGCCAAGAGGTTGGCTACCCCTGCAATAGACCAATATTTCTGATGACCACAATGCAAAAATCCTAAACAAAATAATAGCAAATAGACTACAACAATGCGATAAAATGATTATACATCAAAATCTAGTGGGATTCATCCCAGGGGCACAAGGATGATTCAATGTATGTAAGTTAAACAATGTGATACACCACACACACACACACACAAAGATAAAAACCATGGGATATTATCACTTGATGCAGATAAAGCATTTGATGAGATACAACATCTAATTGTGATCAAAACACTTAATAAAATAGGCATAGAAAGAAAGTATCACATCATAACAAAGGCCATATATGACAATCCATCAGATAATACCATAGTAAACAAGTAAATACTGAAGCCTTTTCTTCAGGAACAAGACAGGGATGTCTTCTGTCACCACTGTTATTCACATAGTATTGGAATTTCTAACCAGAGCAATCAGGCAAGAGAAATATAAAAGGTGTCCAAATTGGGAGTGAAGAAGTTAATCTGTCACTTTTTGTGGATGACATGATCCTATGTATAGAAAATACTAAAGATTCCACCAGAAAACTATTAGAAACAATAAACTAATACAGTAAAATTGCACAGTACAAAATCAATGCACAAAAATTTATTGCACTTTTATATATTAACAATGAAATTTCAGAAAAAGAAATGAGAAAATCACCTTCTGTGATCACCACAAAAAGAATAAAAACCTAGGAATAAGAACAAAAAGAACATAAAGGACTTATTTATACACAGAAAACGATAAGATTTTATTAAAAGAAATTGAAGACACAAAGAAATGAAAAGATATTTTGTATTCATGGATTGGAAGACTCAACATAGTTAAAATGACCATTTACCCAAAGTAATATACAAATTTAATGTAATTACCATCAAAATCCCACAGATGTTCTTTCGAGAAATAGATTAAAAAAAATCATCCAATTTTTATGGAACGTAAAGAACCCCAAAATTGCCAAAGGAATCCTATGAAAAAAGAATAAGGCTGGAGGCATCATGCTCTCCTACTTCAGTCTACAAAGCATAAATAAGCTTGGCATTGGCAGAAAAACAGACACACAGACTAATGGAATTGAAAACTCAGAAATAAACCCATAAGTATATGGACAGATAATTTTTGACAAAGGAAAAATATACAATGGAGCAAAGAAAGCCTCTTTAATAAATGGTGCAGCGAGAATTGGAAAACCAAGTGCAAAATAATAAAATTAGGACTAAGCAAAATTAACTCAAAATCAATCAAAGACCTTCACATAAAACCTGAAACACAAACTGCATAGAAGAAAACATTGATGTTAAACTTACAGACCTTGGAGTTGGGAAGGACTTTTATGAACCTGACCTCAAAGAAAGGGAAGTAAAAGTGAAAATAAATGAATAGGACTATATCAAACTAAAAAAGCTTTCTGCACAGAAAAGAAACCATCAGCAAAGCAAAGAGGCAATCAACCAAATGGGAGAAAATATTTGCAAACAGTGCCTCTGATAAGGGGTTAATATCTAGAATACGTGAAGAACTCATACAACTCAACAACAACAAAAATCAATTCAATAAAAAAAATGGGCAGAGGACCTGAACAGATACTTCTCCCACTAGACATAAAAATGGCCAACAGATATGTGAAATAATGTTCAACTTCACTAGCTATTAGGAAATGCAAATCAAAACCACAGTGAGATACCACCTCATACATGTTAGAATGGCTATTATCAACAAGACAAAGAATAACAGGTTCTGGAGAGAGGCTGTTCAGAAAAAGGAACCCTTATACACTGCTGGTGGGAATGTAAATTGGTACATCCTCTGTGGAAGACAGTATGAAGGTTCCTCAGAAAACTAAAAATAAAGTTACCATATGACCCAACAATTTCTTTTCTTTGTATCTACACTGCAAAATTGAAAATGTTAGTCCACAAAGATTTATACCCCAATGTTCATCACAGCACTGTTCAAGGCAGACAAGTTATGGAAACAAGCAAAGTGCCCTTTGATAGATGACTGGATAAAGTAATTGTGATACTTTTACACTATGGAATATTACTCAACAATAAGAAAAGACGAATTACTGCTAGTTGTGACAATATGAATGGACCTTGAGATCATCATGCTAAGAGAAATAAGCCAGACAGAAAAAAACAACCATATGACTAAGGTGACCGGATTTTAACATTGGTAAAGCGGGACACCATTGATCGGCAGGGAGGGTGTTCTTGATTAAAAATTTGGTCTATCTCCCGCCGTTCCCTAGCTTGTCGTGCATTCTTTCCAAAAATCGGGACTTTTTTAAAACTCCGCGGGACGCGGGACAAATTGTTAAAAATCGGCTGGTCACCTTACCGGTGATATGACTTCATTCATATGTGAAATATAAAACTGAAAACAACAAAGAAACAAAACCACAGTTAACAGGGGAAGCTGAGATGGCTCAGTGGGTTAAGCCCTCGCTTTGCAGCCCTGGGGATCGAGGATCAAATCCTGGCCCTAGCCTGTGTGGACCCATATGCTGAACTGTGATGTGCTTCCCATGTGGGAGGGCCCCAGTTTGGTTCTTGCCCCCTTGGTTCAGCCCCCGGCTGGATGGGGCATGCCTCCCATATGGAAGGTCCCCACCCAGATCCTGTCTGGCTTGGCGCCAGCACACCTGTGTGGAATGAAACCATGTCGAAAACTGATGACGTACAACTATGGAGACTGCTCTGGGCCCTCCCCCTTCTCTCTGTCTCTCTGTGTCTCTGTGTCTCTGTCAAAAACAATAAAATAAATCTTTTTTTAAAAAAGCACAGTTAACAGTTTAGTGGTAACCTGAGTGTAATGGGAGAAGTGGGTGGGGAAGGAAAGGTGGGGCTTCAAAATATGGTGGAGGAAAGAGAACTGACTGAGTGATGAGCACACAATGCAACACATAAACCGTGTATTATAGAAATGTACACCTAGAAACTATGTAATTTTTTCTAACTCCAATAAATTTAACAATAAAAAAAAAGATAGTTCTACAAAGTTATTTATTTATTTATTTATAAACATTTTTGGAGCAGCCATTTAAGGAAGAAACATCCTTTTTTAAATGTTTGGTGTAATTTGGCAAGTTATAGATACTACCTAAGGCTTGATCTTTATTACTAGTCAAATACATGATGATTTGCTCATTATTATACTTATGTTCACGCAATCTAACCAAATATTTTTCTAATATAAATGCAAATACTCTAAACAACTATAAGACTTGTAACTTACAGTTTAACCAATTCTCACATACATAAATTACATGCATATTTGTCCTAACAAAGTAAATTCCTTTTCTTAAGTTCCATTCTTCAGTATTAGCTTCTCATTTTTCACATTCTACCAGCTATTCAAGGTGTTTATCATTACACTTAATTGAGAGTCCTAGATATGTTTCACCAATGATTTGCTTAATAACATTATTAATTTAGTTATTAAATTATACAAACCTGTAAAATCTAGTCTACCAACGTTTAAATGTCTGCTTATTCACTGTTTTCTTTTATATTATACTGCTTTTAAAAACTGGTCATTGTTTGTAACCATGAAAAGATAATATTTAAGAAAAAAATACATTAGTAATTGCTAGACTATAGGTCCTAACCTATTGCCTGTGCATAACAGGGACTTATAAAACTGCATAAATTAATTAACATCTATATACTCACACATGTGTGTTATATATAACATGTATGTTATATATAAACATAATTAAGTGCTTCAGGGAAATTTGAATACCTTGCCTCTGTATTCAATATATATTCTGTAACAAAATACATGGTTAATAAATATGATTACCAAATGAGGAACTTACTATTTTTAAATATAGTATTTGACAGTAACATTGACAAGGAGCATGGGCCTTAGAAATAGTCAAACTCAGATCATCTCTAGCTGTACTAGTAACTTTACAGTTATAACTCTGAAGCCACACAGTAGAATGAGCCACAAAAGCAACCTGATTGCCTATGGAAGGTCAGCTTATTTGCTGATCCAGCTGAGAAAGAAGCATGACTTTGTGAAAGGCCCTAGTTAGGTTTGCTCCATGTTGTAGAAATTTAAAGCCAAGATAGCTTACTAAATTGTCACTGGTTTTGCCAACTTTTTGGAAGTAATTATTGGTTATTTGAGGGAAAATTCATGTAAAACTATTCAATTAGTCGTAAATTGCCTCATTATCTTTTGTAGTACGTCTCTTTTTATTTTTAACTTACTTTTCACCATTTGTTTTATGTAATTAGCAATTAACTTAAAAAAATTTAATACAGCTGCCTAGATAATTAATACAGTTCTATGGATTTCTGTAGATGCAATAATATGTTAATTGATGGTTTGATTTGACCTAACTTTCATTTTTCACTCTGAAAATGATACCTGAGTTTGACAAGAAGCACAATATAAGCAAATTTTTATTTTAAATTCTGAAGCTAACTTATGGCTTAATTATCTACTATTAAAAATTAACATTTCAATAATCAAGTCAATCTGTCATTAAACTTTCTCTGGGGGGGACTCTTCTAAGTATTTTTTTTTTCACTCCTTGACAACATCAAAGTAAAATTCACATCACTTCTACCTCTTTAAAGTGCAAATTATTTCATAAAGAAGTAGCTTTTTTTATTTAATTTTATACTGTGACAAAGATGGGCTCAGAAATCTGTGTTCGTATTTCAGGCTAGGATGCCAAATATTTTATCCTCAGCTGCCCTTACCACACACCTATGAACTAGTAGACATGTTGTGATACCTCATTAGACAGAATAATTGTGGCAAGGGTGTGACCTTGTACCTCTGAAGCAGTCTCCCATTCGATGGATGGTGTTAATGACTAAATGGGTCAGTCCCAGAAGATTGTAAGCCATTCGTTCTCATTAGGCTGCCAGCCACAAAGCTTCAACAACATACCAGGTTGTTTGAGAAACACAGCAATTTATTGAAGGCGTTTTAATATCTGCCTCTCTTAAAGCAATCAGCAGTTCAAATAATAGAATTTAACTAAAAAAGCAGATATAAGTAGCATTGATTTATTTTTGCTTTAGTAAGCGCCTTGCTTTCATCTACAGTGATCATAATTTTATAGGTGCTTTTACCCTTTTGAGTTTAGTTAAATGAAGACTGAAATATAAAAAGGCATTTCAAGTGTCGGTACTGAACACTAAAAACAATACCTAATTGAATTTTATTTAAGCATGTGCAATACCAGTTCTCCTTTAATTATTTTGAAGGGGAATAGGGAATGCAAACTTTCTCAAAAAAATCCTCTGTATTTACCAGTTAAGGAAATTATATGATCTGCTTGTTTAGGCTCATTCTACACAATGGATGACAACTAATATAATTAATTAAAAATAAGTAGAAAACATAGTAGTATAACACCAAAGGATTTTAAATATTTTTTTGGAAGAATGAGCAATATTTAAGAACTTCTTGTTTTAATGATAATGTAATTTTGCTCTGTGCTGAATATATGTTTTTGAAACAAAGAAGGGTATAATACAAATGAGACAAATTACTTGAATTAAAAAAAAACAACTTCTTGAGGTAGAAGATTTTCAAATTATAGATTTTCTATATTCTATCTCAGCAATAAAGAAAAAATGTATTTGTCCAGGTTACAAATAGTCTTAGTTTTGTTTGTTTGTTTGTTTTAGAAATGTATATTTCTTTTAAGTTTTCCCTTTATTTAAAAATAGTTCATTAAAATATTTTTGGCTCAAGTTCCAAAATGGTGTCTGTCTGCCAAAATTCTTAGACGAATTCCCAATTCTCTTTGTATTAATATGAAGTGTTTCATATATAGTGAAACAGGATTATCATGATACATCCTTAGAGAAATACAGACATATTAGAAACAAGCACACAGTTCTCACAGTTCTGAAGCCACTTGGTGACCTCCAAATTCCTCTATATTCTTATGCAAACTTATGGGTTAGGTTTAACCAGCCTATAAGTATAAAATGAGGTCATATTTGCAATAATATACAATTAATAATTATTGACTTTGAGCTCCCATGTTTTAAATTGCGGGAATTGAGGATATATTGAGTCAGTGCTTGGCCAAGTATAATTGAGATGGCTGTTATTTGTAGTTGGGGTGACAACTTTGTTCTCATGAGAATGCTTGTAATGTTCTATCTCTTAAACCATTCTCCCAACCACTAGGCCATCAACCCCCACCCCCAACCTTCCCCTTACCCCCATCAACCTCACATAAGGAGAAATCATACTATAATTTTAAACACCTTTTTCTAAAGTTCTGGGTATAAAAACAGGTAAGCACATCTGAAGAGTAACTTAGAATTGGCTGTTCCATTGTATTTCTTTTAGTCCATGGGCTCACACTTGTCATCAGGGGCTTTGTAGGACACCTCCTCACTACGCTCACAGCTCTTGGACATAAGATCCCTTATAGGAAACAAACTTCATAGGAAGTTTAAGACTCATCACTAAAGTTCTCATGTGTCAATCTAGGTTAGACCTTATACACTGTATTAATTATTTGTTGCTACACTACACATTATTCTCAGGCTCAGTGGCTTGAAATGACAGTCATATCTTAGAGTGTCTGAAGTCAGGAATTTAGGCATGGCTCAGCAGTGTGGTTCTGCCTCAGTCTCTTACAAGGCTTCAGAGTGTCAGGGATGAGGGTGGAGGGCATGCAGCCATCTCAGGCCTGAGTTTAAGCTTCAGTTTCTTGCCATATGGACTTACTAGAGTTTCTCATGATGTGACAGGGGACAGAGAATAAGGGAGGGAGAGGCTAACATCTTTCATGATCTAGTCTCCCAGTCACACCATCACTTCCACCTCATTGCATTCAAAATAAACGAGACAGTAAGTGTGGCCCACATACAACAAATGGGAATTATAAAGAGTGTAAATACCAGGAAAGTGGAATCACGGGGGCTATCTTGGAGGCTTTCTCCCACAGTATTTTCCTCAGGATGATTAGTAAGTTGTTCTTACCCCAAGATATGCCTTGGTTCTCTGCTCTCAACAAGGCAGTGTTGCTATATTATACAACAACTAATACCACATGTACATTAAGAGTCAGGTGCCTTTTGCACTCTTTTAAATAACCCTTCACATTGAATGACATTTCTCAAATCCTTTCAGAAGTCTTCCCATCTGGCTCCTCATTTCCTACAAACAACTCTTAAACTATAACAAGGCAAAATAATCAGATCTACAGGAACCATCCCTATCCATGAAAATACTCAGTATTATGAGCATTGTGCCAATTATATACATACAAAATAAATACGTATTTTTTCCCTTAAACTTAACCCCCACTCACAATCCCCACCTTCCAATGTATACACACACATTTTGGCATGCGTGCATGTAGATGAGATAATCTGCCTTATATACCAGGTATTAAGTTTTCAGTATAAAATACCTCTAGCCGGGCTAATAGTGACTGTGTCATTATCCACTAGAAATAATGGGAGGGTTGTTGCTTTATACTTATGAATCTAAAGAGATTTTGAATGGGTTGTGATGACGTAAGAGCCTGCTTCAAACATGAATTTGATGGCAAATAGATAAGCACAGGATAGTGTATTCACACAGTAGAATACCATATAGTGGTACAAAAGCACATACTACAGATATATTCAAGAATGTGAATGAGTCTCAAAAAAATCATGTGCTTACTGAAAAAAGCCAGAGACAAAAATTATATAGAATATGTTTTCATTTATATGAAGTTTTAAAACAAATAATATGAATTTGTAGTACTAGAAATCAGCTCCCTGGTGACCTGATGGAGGGGAAGATATAGAAGATTGACTGCAAATGGGCAGTTGGTAATTTTAGGGCAATGAAAATGTTTTATATCTTGGGATGGTAATTACATCAGTATACATATTTGACAAGTTAAAATGTTAACTTAAAATGAGTGCATTCAATTGTATATAAGTTGTATGTAAATAAAGTTTACTTTAAAAATGTAAAAAGAAGATGAGTTTGGTAGTTCAGCTTGTGTGGATGAAAGTATTTGTGTTAATTATGTGCCATTTTCCAGCTGCCACTTATTATATAGTATTATGGACTGAGTTTCAACCTGAGTACTTTGATTCATGTGACTTTTCTTAAATAATTAAATTTGTACCATGCTGATCATCACCTTATATTAGTTAATACATCTTAGAAGTTTAATTTTGAAAGTATAATATTGTAGATTACTGCTTTGTTCCCCATGACACAGGTGTCAAATTTGGATAATTAGACTTTAAAACAATATTTATTTTTTATTACTTCTTTCTTTAACAAGTTTTTATAGGCTTTATTATCTGATGATTACAAATGGATCATCTTAGTAGTAATAACATAAATTTATTTTTTAATTGAAATATCTAGTTTGTGCAGGTTCTTAGCCCTTGGGAAGAATGTTCCCCAAGTATTCTGAGGCGTTTCAGGCAGATAATTCACATGTGTTCAAATACTCATTCAATCAGTTGACAAATCAGCTATTACTTGGCCTCTGCTACAGCATTTCTCTTTCCCTGATTCTAAACCTTATTGTGGGTAATACTAGGTCCTCCTGACATCTTATGGCTGCCACTGGGTTCATTAGATTCTGTTTCCTGGGCCCAGATTTTCCATCCTGTCTCCTAGAGATGAAGCACTGGAGAGGCCTCTAGGTGTTAGTTACCATGGCAATTAATCTGTAATCTAGACAAGAATGTCCTTCTTGCTGTTCTTTAAATTTCTGCTATACTTTAATGCAGGGTTGCTACTTATACTCTATACTTTAGTCATTTTATTGCAATAGTTAACATAAATTTTACCGACAGGCACCATTGCAACTTTCTTTGCTCCATTGGACTCACATGTGAAAATGTACCCTGGGTTATTTGAGTGATTACACTTCACTGAATTTTCTTTCTTCCCCTGTGACTAAATCTTTTTTATTAGGTCAAATTTAAAATGTTTACCTTTCTTTTTCTTATACTACATTCTATTTAAAGGGTATTCTCAGTTCCTCTTGATAACAAAATCTCTTCAGATCCATTTGACCTGTTTATCAGACTCACACAGACATTTCTGAAATCCCTATTTAGAATCATGTGTAGATTCTTACTATTTCCCGATACTCAATTATATATGATTCCAACATTACTTGAAGGTAAAGGCCTGAGTCCTGATAACACCCTATATATGAGACAAACTTATGATATTCTTTTGGATCCAGACCTGATAGCTATTTTGCAAATATCTACTCAGTTTCTTAAAGATTTATTTTATTTTATTTTATTTTTAATATATTTATTTATTTATTTGTTTTTGACAGAGAGAGAGAGAGAGATAAAGAGACAGAGAGAGAACTAAACTGGGGGAGCTCCCAGTTCAGCACATGGTTCCATACAGGCCGGGGCTGGGATTTGATCCCCGGTCCCCGGGGCTGCAAAGTGAACTCTCAACCCACCGAGCCATTCCTGCTTCCCCTCTACTCAGTTTCTTCATCTGCAAAATTACAGTGTTCTACTTTATTAATTATTCAGTAAGATCTTCTCCCTTGATAAAGATTATATTCTAGTGGGAGAAATAGATAATATAAAAATATAACTATATATTGTATGCATATGTATTAGATAGTAAGTGCTAAGAAGGAAAAGTAAGGCAGTGAAGAGGTATAGATAATGTTAGAATAGGATGTAAAATTTTAAATAGGGGGCCACAGAGGCTTTCACTGAAAGGAAGGAATTTGAATCAAAAGCGTCTGAATAGATACATTTTTAAGAGCCCTGTTTAAGAGACATCAAAGGTGACAATTTCTCACATTGAAATATACTTAGTAATTCTTTGTTCAGTAGAAAAATTTTGATAGTAGGCATTGTTCCTTTATTGAGCATATGTATTATAATTTTGAATGCTCTGTCTTTAAACAGAGTGCTCTTTTAACATCAGTATTACAATGTGAGTTCTACTTCTATGGCAGGGCCACTTATACAGATAAATTAGATTAAACCTTGTTTTGGTTTAATTGTTTGGACAACCATCATGATTTTGTATGTACATTAAGCCATAGTGGCAACTTAATGATTCCATATAAATGCTGGCATACGGTAGTTACTTAATAGCATCTCTAAGATTGCCTCCAAGTGGAGAATCCCCCTTTTCTAAAAAAATTTATTTCTGTCATGAGCACCATTTTAGTAGCTTACTTTGTGTTGTCTTACAAAGATCATGAACCTTGGTGTTAATCAAATTTTGATTGGAGTCAGCTCCTAAATTTAGTGGCTGAACCAGGTGCTGAGGCCACTTAACTTGTCGCTGTTGAGCACATATTTGAGTCAGGCATTGTGTAAGGCAGGGGTTCCCAACCTTTTTATACCCTAGAGCGTATTCTAAAATATCAGTAGGGCAGTGGGCACCAGCTATTTCTAAGAATATTTATAATTGAACAAGAATAAAAAATAATAAACAAAAATAATTTTAAAATAATAAATTTATTATACAAATTATATACACACAAAGAAACATATATACAAAATGTAATACAAAGTAAATTAAAAACACACATATAATAAAATCATTTAAAAAAACATAAAACAAAACATAAAAAAAACCAATCTGTCAGTGTGATCTTTGGCATTGCATTTCATTGGCCAGTGCCTCGTAATTAGGAGATAATGACGATAACCCTGTTAGCAAACAATTATTAAGATGTTCATCGGTAAGTCGAGATCTATATTATGATCTTATTAAATTCATGTTTGAAAACAAAGATTCGCATAAATACGTTGACCAAAAAAACAATTTGATTTTATATGCCGCTTTTTTTTAAAAATGGGAACCTTTCTTTGTCGACTATGTTCCATAAGTCCTCTGATATTAAGGATTTTAGCAAAATATCATTCTTAAGGTTCAAAATTTCTAACTCTAGTTCTTCTGCTTTCCCCTGAACAAGGTCTGCAATACATGCGGCTAGTTCTATTACATTTATTTGGCAAGTAA